>JAODAL010013440.1:0-91318 GCA_025379985.1 Phyllomedusa bahiana | reverse complement strand
TTCCAAATTTTTAAAAACTGCAGAAATCCACACCCCTCTGATCTGTGATGTTTCTTTTCTGAAAAACCGCTGCAGCTTTTTCATCCCTGCCTTGTGCATAGGCCATGGCGCTAGCGATTTGTGCACACGTTTGAAGATGTATACAATAATTTAAACCAGTCAATTTGTGGCAAAACAATTCTGTAAATGCGAACCAGTGTGGCAATAGGGAGCAAGCCAAAACATGGAAGCACACAGTAAGAAAAAAACGAAAAAGGCAGCTCACCTTGGCATATTAAGTCTGCTAGACTCGTGGCATTACCGTGCCTCAATCCGTGTCCATGACACGCCGAATGCTTGTAGACCAACAAAGAAAATGGATTGGCACCGGTAGGAATATAGATAAAATCCAAAACGATTTATTGTAGATTCTTTAAAATCAGCCACAGTGAAACCACATGGAAGACAACGTGCGCAACAGTGAACAGACAGAGGGGTGATGAGCTGACGCGTTTCGGGCTTAATTCAGCCCTTAGTCATAGCTACAAGATGAGAATGCACCCACCCTCTTATAGTGCATTGAATAACATGTATACATAATTAAACGTAACTATACGCACCTGAAATAGCATGCTTGCAAGTAATGTGCCGGCAACCAAGACATCCGCTAGTTGCGCCAAACCGGAAGCCAAATACCGGAAGTGTACGCAAGTAGCCTTGCGTTCCAATTACCGGAAGTGATGTAACCGGAAACACACGGACGTGTGTTGCCATGGTGAGATGCGTCACATAGACAATGAGGACCGCATCCCAACCCGGCATAATGACACAAACGAGAGCCAGGGTGCAAAGGCACACACCAGAACTCGTGTGTATAATATCCTGGACATGAATTAAGAAATTATTCAAGTAAACGGGCGACGCGTTGTCAAGGTAATGCCGGTGGCCCATGTGGTATAAGACATAAATTGCAGCGAGATCCTAATAATATATATAAAAAAAAAATTAGAATGTTAAATAGAAAAAATTTATGATGATATAATATATAGAAAGAGATCACAGTTTGATACTAAGTGAGCCTAATTAAAAACAAGCATGCTAAACGGTGAGAAATGTGAAAATAAAAAACACAAGCCACGAAAACACAAAGGAGGTGAACAAAGTATTTCTGCAAAAAAGTAAATAAATACATTGTGAGAAAAACACAAAAACTATAAATGATACATGATATCTCTGCGCATGTTTAACCCTTTGGGAAAAATACTGTCGAGGACTAGAATCCAATACGCCTCCCTATCTCGCAGTAGATACTCCCAGTCCCCACCTCGTATGGGTTTGCGGACATTTTCTATAGCTATAACCCTGAGACCTTGGGTGTTGGATTCATGTTTATCTATGAAATGTTGCGCTACATTGGATTTGTTAATTTTTTTAGTATTAAATATGTCACCAAGATGTTCCAAGAAGCGAGTTTTCAGTCTCCTGATGGTACTACCCACATAGATGAGATTGCAGAGGGTGCAAATGAGTACATATACTACATGATGAGAGTTACAATTCATATGACTTCTGATCGTATAAGAATGAGAAGAGTCAGAATTGCAGAAATTTTGAGTAGAAACCACAAAATTGCATGTTTTGCACGGATGCGATCCGCACTTGAAAAAACCTTTATAACGTAACCAGGTGGGTTTATGAGTGGTAATTGGTAAACGATTAGGTGATAAGAAATCACCAATAGTCTTGGATTTTCTTACCACTATTTGACAGCCCTTATGTAGGATGGAATCGATGATTCCATCCTCCTGTAAGATCGGTAAGTATTTTAAGGTGATTTGTCTAATTTTTGTAAAATGATGACTATGATCTAATACTAGAACCAATTTATCCCTATCCGAATTGCCTCTTTGACTATTGTTATATGTTGGTTTGGTTGCCAGTAAGTCTTCCCTAGTCCGTTTCTCCACTATCCTAGAAGCCCTTTTAAGTGTCCAATCTGGATAGCCCCTTAATTTAAGTCTTTGATACTATTTTTCTCTGCTAAAAAGGTAGAGGGAAGGCTACAATTCCGCTTGGCTCGGATGTATTCACCCACTGGGATAGCCTGTTTGGTATGTTTAGTGTGGAAACTCTTGAAATGCAAGATTGTGTTTCCACTCGTAGTCTTACGATGTGTTTTAGTTAGAATGGTTTCACCTGGCACTCCCGTAAGTTCTAAGTCTATGAATGTTATAGTGACATTTTGTATATCGTAGGTGAATCTGAGGTTAAGAGGATTGTTATTGAGATAATAGATAAAGCTGTGCACGGCAGGTACATCGCCCCCCCCAAATAAGGAGGAGGTCATCGATGTACCTGCCGTACCATTCCACATCATGGGCAAAAGGATTGATTTCTGAGAATACATATTGTGACTCCCACCAGGAGACTGTAAGGTTGGCAAGAGATGGAGAATGCTTTGCGCCCATTGATACACCCCTAGTTTGGAGATATACAATGTTGTTATACGAGAAATAGTTATGATACATGAGAAACTCCGTTACCATGAGGATAAATAATATGAGATCTTTATTGTATGTACTATGGGTTTCAAGATGAAACCGTAGTGCTAACAAGGCTACCTTGTGCGGTATGCTGGTGTACAGCGACTCAATGTCGCAAGTAACCCAGCACATACCTTTGGACCATTTTTTATGTTGTAAATTCACAAGGACATCCTTGGTATCCCTTAAGTAGCCTGGTACCCTTTGTACTAAAGGTTGCAAAAAGGAGTCCAACCATTGTGATGTACGTTCCAACAAGGACCCAATTCCAGAGACAATTGGGCGCATGGGGGGATATTCTTTACACTTATGAATTTTGGGTAAGCCGTATAATGTGGGCATAATAGGATGTTCCACCACCATGTACTCCAGCTGCCTCTGGTTCAATGCGCCCAATGCAACCCCATCCTCCAAAAGACTCCTCAATTCTGTCTGGAATTGTGTGGTAGGATCTCTGTCCAATTTGGAATATGTAGAAGTGTCTTGCAGCATGAGTAACATAGAAGAATCATATTTTTTTCTATATATATTATTAGGATCTCGCTGCAATTTATGTCTTATACCACATGGGCCGCCGGCATTACATTGACAACGCGTCGCCCGTTTACTTGAATAATTTCTTAATTCATGTCCAGGATATAATACACACGAGTTCTGGTGTGTGCCTTTGCACCCTGGCTCTCGTTTGTGTCATTATGCCAGGTTGGGATGCGTTCCTCATTGTCTATGTGACGCATCTCACCATGGCAACACACGTCCGTGTGTTTCCGGTTACATCACTTCCGGTAATTGGAACGCAAGGCCACTTGCGTACACTTCCGGTATTTGGCTTCCGGTTTGGCGCAACTAGCGGATGTCTTGGTTGCCGGCACATTACTTGCAAGCATGCTATTTCAGGTGCGTATAGTTACGTTTAATTTTGTAAAACATGTTATTCAATACACTATAAGAGGGTGGTTGCATTTTCATCTTGTAGCTATGACTAAGGGCTGAATTAAGCCCGAAACGCGTCAGCTCATCACCCCTCTGTCTGTTCACTGTTGCGCACGTTGTCTTCCATGTGGTTTCACTGTGGCTGATTTTAAAGAATCTACAATAAATCGTTTTGGATTTTATCTATATTCCTACCGGTGCCAATCCATTTTCTTTGTTGGTCTACAAGCATTCGGCGTGTCATGGACGCGGGTTGAGCACGGTAATGCCACGAGCAGCAGACTTAATAGCCAAGGTGAGCTGCCTTTTTCGTTTATTCTTACTCAGAATAAAATGAAGGGTTTATGGTTGCACCACTAACCCTTTGTTTGCTTTCCTGCTTCCTACACCTGCACGTCATCAAGGGCACCTCGCAACACCATCTTGGGCAGGAAAGTACTACAACGATCACCATGGAGTGTACCCTGGGGGTTAATAACATCTATATTAAGCTGCAGGCACCCCCCGATTACTGTAACTGGCACTGGGTGAGTACGAGAGGTTTGGTTGGAGTCCAGCTACCGTGACAAGGGCTAAGTAAACTACTACGACTCCCATTCCTTCTCCGCTGCTCATTCCCCATTCCGCATCCTTACACATACATCTCAAAGGTCCCACTTTTTTAGGGACAGTAACTATTTTTATCCTAAATACCTCTGTTCCTCTTCATCCTATAAATACCCCTCTTTTTCACTAGGGAACTTTATTTTTTTAATAAACTTAATATGCTGCTCTAAAAACATCATGTATGACGTCTAACTGTATATTAGACTGAAATTTATGTATTATTTTTATCATTTGGTGCAATCAGAACTTAACTACTTAAAGAGAACTTGTCAGGTGGTTTATGCTGTCCTAACTAAGAGCAGGATGTGATAGAGGAGAGAAGCAGAGCTCTGTGATATACAATATGAGTTTATATGATTTGGAGCAGGATTTCTGAGTGAAAAGCAGAGAAAATATATAAAAGTGAAACTGAAAGTATTGATGACCCCACCACATACAGTGATTGACAGTTTTCTCTGGATACACACTGAAATAGGGAAAGCTGTCAATCATAGTCTTATTGTCTCAAGAGCAGGACTCTTACTGTCTCTTAAGGAGTCCAGTCAGTATTTTCTCTGCTTTTAAATCTGCCCAAGTCATATAACCCAATAGATCACAGACCTCAGCTTCTCTGCCTCTATCACATCCTCACCTAGGAGAGGGCAGCTTAAACTGTCAGATAGGTTCCCTTTAATAATGTAGCAGTTTAAGGATTTTTTGTTCTTTTATTTTTTTATCTTTGCAATCTTAGAGGCAGAACTTTTTTTTTATTTTTCTGTCTATATAGTTGTAGAAGAGCTTGTTTTTTTGCAGAACAAGATGTACTTTTTAATGGTGCCATTGCTCATATCATAACATGTACCTGGAAGCGACAACATTCTGTGTGGGGTGGAGCATGAAATAACACAATTGTGTCATTTTTGCTGGGGTTTTGCATTTAAGGAGTTCACTGTTTTTTATTTTTTAAAGTATTTATTTTAAAGAGCATTTTCATTTCTTTTAACATAACATTAAAACATTTTAGAAAAACCAATACAATCATTATAGAACATTCAAGAATTCCAAAAATTTCTATATATTGGATGTTGTTGCCACTCAATTATGGACATAAGGTTAATTTTCATCCTTTGCCACTATTTCAAAGTTATCCCTCAGAGTACAGCAGACCTAAATGTTAAACCAGGATATATTTCCACTCACACTCATTCTCCCCACACACTCTCCGGGACTCCCTACCGCCCAGGCTGCTGATGCCCAAGAGAACATCCCTACCCGTCTGGGCCTGTCCCTTTACACAAGAATATAATACCTAAACGGTTTGAGCCGCAAGCCAGAGGTCCCAAATCTCCATGAATCTGTCAGGGACTCCCCTGGCCTCATAAGTAAGCTTATAGAGGGACAAATCTCCATTAATAATTCGCTTCCATTGCTATATAGATGGGGTCTTCGGTGGCTTCCAATTTAACAAATTAGTTGTCCTGGCATAAAACATCAGCAACCTGTATAATTGTCGTTCATACTTGGTCTGCAATATTTCCTCCACAAGACCTAGGAGACTGTTCTCCGGAGCACAAACCCCTGGGAGACCCAACCTCTCATTCAAAAAATGATGGACTCCTGACCAAAATACCCGAATGACAGGGCACTCCCACACCACATGAAAGAAGGAGCCCCTCGCGCCTCCACACCTTGTACATTCCGGGTTGGGCAGTTTACCCATGCGGGCCAACCTTGCTGGCGTGTAGTACACTCTATGTAGCCATTTATTCTGTATCAGCTGGTCCCGGGCGCTGATCACTGTAGCCCGCCATGTGGACGCTAACTCCTGGAGATGGTGACCCTCCAAACCAGGGATGTCTTCCAGCCATTTATCAAAGGACTTTCTCAGGGGAGATGGCTGGCAGCTCAAAATAGTTCTATAAAACGCAGAGACCTGTCTCACCGGGTCTTCCCTTCTAGCCAGTTTCTCCAGGGTATCACTATCCAATTGAATGCATCCCCCTCCAAGCTGCTTGAAACATGCATGCCTCAGCTGAAAGTATCTGAAAAGGGTCCCCCCACCTAAGCCGATCTTACTAACTAGTTCCTGATAGTCCGGGAAACACCCTTCCACATATAACTGACCTAGGTATTTTATACCTCTCTGTGGACATAACTCGAACTCCACCAGGGAGACCAGTTCAGGCAATCTCCCATTTCTCCAAAGTGGGATATAAGGCGACCATGAATCTCTATCCCCGCGATAAGTACCCACGAATTTCTTCCATATCGCCACAGTCGCTGCCATAGTGGCTGTATATGACAGCGCCTGGTATCGTCCTTGCCTATACACCATATTAGCTAAGGCCTCATAGGAGCCCACTAACGCTGCCTCCAACACCACCGCCGGGTTATTGCGATTTGCGCCAATCCACCAGCCCGCGTACGTCAACTGCACGGCCACATAATAGATGTAGAAATCTGGAAGCGCCAGCCCCCCATCTCCATATAGAGCATTCAATGTAGATTTACCTATTCTGGGAGTGCCTTCCAGCCAGAGAAAGGACCTCATCAAGCCATCTAGAGCCTTGGAATGAGACTGCAGAATCAAAACGGGAGCTGCTCTATATAAGTATAGCAGTTTCGGTAAGAGAACCATCTTTATAACATTAATCCGTCCCACTAGTGACAGTGGCAGTGATTTCCATGCAGCCAATTTTTTCGTAATGTCCTGCATTGTGACCCCAAGGTTGAGAGGTATGAATCTCTGCACTTCCCTATGAATTTGAACCCCAAGGTACCTGAACTGGTCAGTGACTTCTAGTTGGCTTTTTGGTGATATATCTTCCTGTTGAATAGGGTCGACAGGAAATAACACCGATTTAGACCAGTTTACCCTCAAGCCCGAGAAAGCCCCGAATGAGTCCACCACCTCCAACAGTTCCTCCAGAGAATCACTAGGATCTGCTAGGTACACCAATAAATCATCGGCATACAGAGATACCTTTTCCGTTATCCCCCAATATTCCACCCTTCTATTTGAGAATTCCTGTTTATAAGCAGTGATAAAGGTTCTATCGCCAGAGCGAACAATAGAGGGATCAAGGGACACCCCTGTCGTGTTCCCCTATTAAGATCAAAAGAGCTGGACAGATACCCATTCACCAAGACTCTGGCAGTTGGTTTCCAGTACAGAATCTGAAGCCAGTGTAGAAACCCGGCAGGAAACCCCAGTGCCCCTAACACCGCCCACATGAAACTCCACTCCACTGAGTCAAATGCTTTTTCGTTATCTAGCGCCACTATTACTTTACGGCAAGAATTGTCATGGGAGATCTGCACATTGGTGTATAGCCTTCTCAGATTTATATCCGTGGATTTTCCTGGCATAAAACCTGACTGATCCACTCCTACTATGGATAAGATTATAGAATTAAGCCGCATTGCAAGTACCTTTGCCAGAATTTTTACATCTATGTTTATAAGAGAAATGGGCCTATAGGACTGACAGAGCTCTGGAGGTTTTCCCTGCTTTTGGATCACCACAATGGTGGCTTCATACTGTGACTGGGGCAATCGCCCTACCTCAAAGGCCTCCCTATACACCCTTTCTAACCGGGGACTCACCTCTTCGCTGTATAACTTATACCATTCCACCGGAATGCCATCTGGGCCCAGGGCTTTACCAGTAGCCATCTGCCCTATAGATCTATCAATTTCTTCTATCGATATCGGGGCTGCCAGCGTGTCACTCTCCTCCTCTGAAATCTTGGGAAGTGGGAGCGACCCAAGGAAATCCCCCATCTCAGAGTCCCAACACTGTATTTTGAAGGCATATAAGGTCCTATAATACTCTGCGAACTGCTCCGCTATTTCACCTGGGTTTGTCACCGTCTCCCCCTTTGAATTACAAATCGCCGCGACTATCGTTTTCGGGGTTTCCATTCTTGCCAAAAAGGCAAGAGCTTTCCCATTTTTGTCCCGCTCAGTGAACACTGTGTGTTTCTGTGACAATAGCTTCTTCTGAGTGTATTGTGTAAGAAGTAAATTATACTCCCTTTGCACCTTCTCCATCTCCTCCTTATGCTCTTTATCTGGTCATCTAACATACTCCTGTTCTGCCCGGGCTAGGTCCCCCTCTAATATTCCCCGACGCTGTGTAAGAGTTTTCCTATGTGTGGAAATGGCGTGGATAAGAGTCCCTCTAGACACTGCTTTAAAGGCATCCCATACCATCAAAGGTTCAGAGGTATCTTCGTTAAACTCCCAGTAGTTGCTAATGCTTTCTCTGCAGCTCGCCTCAACCTCCGGGACCTGAAGCCATTTGGAATTCAATCGCCACCTTCCAACTGCTCTGTCCACTGGCTGAGCCACCATAATCAACAGGGGAGCGTGGTCTGAAATTCCCCTAGGTAAATACTCTGCCTTCACTACCTTCGCGAGCATATCCGGGCTGGCGAACCCTAAATCAATACGGGAGAGTGACCCGGCAGTCGCCGAGTAACAGGAAAACTGTCTATCAGTCGGATGTCTCCATCTCCATACCTCTATAAGCCCACAGGCTTCCGCCCATACTCCCAAGATAGGATCATGATGCATTCTGGGATGCAATCTATCTAGGTCTCGACTCAAGGTAGCATTAAAATCTCCCACCAGCAGACTTGGGGTGGATGGATAGAGAGCCAGCAAAGCTGAAATCTGATCCAGAACTAACCTGGAAAGAGGTGGCGGAATATAGACACCTCCCACCAGATATTCCTGCCAACGAATCTGCGCCTTAATGACAACATATCGACCTGACGGGTCAATATGCACCTGCGTCAACTGAAATGGAAGACCCATCGCAACTAGAATTGAAACTCCTCGCGCATAATTTGAATAGACCGCATGGTAGCCGCTACCAATCCACGGTCTCTTCAAAGCCAATACCTTTTGACCCCTCAAGTGTGTCTCCTGCAATATAAGTATATCTGGAAGATGAGGACGGAGGAAGTTGAAGACCAAAGCCCTCTTAATTTTACAATTCAGGCCTCTGACATTCCAGGAGATTACTTTAAAAGTCGCCATTTTGAAAACTCAAAGTAGTACCTGCCAGTATTAATATGAAACCCAGATGGCGGGACCTCATTCACACCACGCACTTTCGCACATACACCCTGATTAGTAACAACAATAACTTGGAACATTCCCTCATCCCTTCCCACTTGCCCATACTGCCCCAACATGGTTGAGCTTTCTGTACGCCCCTGAACCAGAACAATTCAAAACTTCACTCTCACAAGGAGAGCACCTGCACCCACACCCACACTGTTGGCCTCCAGATCCCTACAAAGAAAAGAAGGCTTTCACTTTCTCCAAACTAAACAGGGAAAGAAACAAGGAACAGAACCTCCCCGCTCCGAACTTCTACATATCGGTCCTTATAAATACCCAGCCCAGAACCATCCGCCCCGCAGGATAACAGCAGCCCCAACCTCACAGCTATTTCCCCCGGTAATCAACAAAAGCCGGCACTGCTGTTCAACTATAATTATGCATTAAAGTCCTTTTATATGGCCTATCAATTTCCGTGCACCCCTAGCAGCAACAGGAGGATTATCAGCGTCTCCTGTCTCTGCCCTTGTCCAGCCAATCATTCGCCTCTTCAGGAGAAGTAAAGAATAAAGTCTTGTCTTGATCCTGGACTCGTAACCTTGTGGGATACAGCATTGCATATTTTAAGCCCAGTTCACGGAGGCGATTTCTGACTGACGTAAACTATCGTCTTTTCTTTTGTACTTCTGTCGAATAATCCGGGTAAAACGAGAGCCGGGTATTCTCATACCCTCTCAATCACGAAACAGGAGGAGAGAGGAATCGGATCTAGCAGTCGGCGTATGAGTCCTTCCATGAACTTTTCAGGCTCAGTTCCCCCATCTCTCTGGGAGTCCCCAAAATTCGAACGTCATTTTGCCGAGCGGGTTTTTCCCCCCACCCCCACCCTTTTTTTGAGAAATTTTTTTTGGTGTTGCATGTGGTGGTTGGGCCTACTTGGGCAACTGTGGTGTCTTCAACCTCCCCCATAGTGCTCGGGCCCCTGCGGTTCTCTCTCTCACTTACCAGATCTGCCCCGGATAGGTTAAGGTCAGCCTGGAGATACAAATTTTTACGTCAAACTGTCAACAGGGTTTCAATAGTCCCTGATCTTGTCAGTGTCCAGTGCAGCCTGGGATCGAATCTCCCCGCCCCCCCCCTCCCAGTTTGGGTCATGCATCCACCGGGTTTGGGTTTTGCTGAAGCCCCCAAAGGATGGCCCAGTCTTTTGGCCCATATAAGTGCTACAAATATTAGGGTCTATAGGGCACAGGATGGGAGACTTGTAAGGGATGCAGAGCAGCAGCACACCTCCTGTGTCACTCTGGGAGGTCAGGATACTCTTTATGTAGGTACTGACAGTGTCCCTCAGAGCCCTCTCTATCTGAGCTCAGAAAGTATAAGTCCCCCACTTAAAGCACTCAGGGTTCAGGATTCAGTTCATTGATGTGGGTCAGCCAGCTCCTGTGACCCGACGTATCCCTTGCCACCCCTGTAGCTCTGTGTATGGCCCAGGTACCTGCAGCTGCTGTACTTTGGCGCAGCTCCCTGGCTCCCGCGGCTCTTCACTGCCACGTCGGGTCTCGTGCCTCTCCTCGTCAGCTCTCTCCTGAAGCCTGCGAGTATCTCTGGTCTCACCGCCTCGTGTCAGCCCCGGAGCGCCTCTGTGAGCTTCCGGTCCTCCGACACCTCTCCCTCCCTCGGCGCCTGCAGCCAGCCTAAGCAGGTAAGATGGCCGCTGGTCCCGCCAGAGCGCCCGAGGATTCCTTTGGCCGTTTTGCACCGGGTGTCCCGCCTGCGACTCTCCGTTTCGTACCACCGCTGTCCTGCAGTCTTCAGCTGCTCCTCAGATGACTTTGGGGTCAGTAGGGGCCCAATCTGGGTGTTAGAAACAGGATTTTAGCCAGGATGATGCCGGAGCTCTTTCTCTGCACGTCTTCACAGCATGCACGCAGGCCACGCCCCCAAGGAGCTCACTGTTTGGTATAAATAACATGTCATCTGTATTCTGTAGGTTAATTCACTTCCAATAATACCAAATTTGGAGAATTTTCGTTTTGTTTTAGTAATGATTTTAAAATTTGTGCTGCAGCGCCATTTTATGCGACCAACAATTTTTTTATGTTTCATGGACTGAAGTGCAGTTTTTATTGGTACTATTTTGGGATTCATGCACCTTTTTGATCACTTTTCATTAGAATTTTTGGGAGATGAGAAGTGACCAAAAAAGTTTTGGCATTGAAATGTTCTTTCTCCTACTATGTTCAGCATATGGGGTACATAATGTTATATTTTAATAGGTCGGACTTTCATGAACGTGGCAATGCCAATTATGTGTAACGTTTTATTTTTTATTTATTTAAGTCATCTACACAGGGTACTTGACACTAGAGTAGACCATTCTGCTTTATTTATTGAATGCAGAAGGGTGTACCAAGATGGCAGTTACATAAGCCTTCATAAGGCTTCCGACTACTATAGCAACCACTTGGCACCCCACAAGCTCATAGCAGGGGCGCCCAGGGGTACCAATCGGGCAGTATGGGCAGTACTCCTGTCAGGGGCTCTAATCAAAAAGGGGCCCACTGATATATTAAAAAAAAGGAACTAATAATGGGTGGAAGTCCCATTTGATTTAGCTTTATGGGGCCCTGAAACGGTTAATAGATGATTGATGGCAGCCCTGTGGGCGCCAATAGCAGAAAGGTATTTCTCATGAATTTAGAAACCGCAACCTTGATCAGAGTGGTGTCTAAAGAATGAAATAGCAGGGATAGAAGCTAACTCTGATCCTTGCTGATAGCGGTAAGTGTCAGCTATATCTAACAGTCAGCATCCGTCATGTATAGAGCGAGCCCAGCTAGTGAGTTCACTTCATACTTGCTTTACCCTACCATCACCTACCTTTACAGCACAGGGTGGATAAAAGATAAACGGTTGTTCAGGATCAGAAAAAAATGGCTGCTTTCTTCCAAAAAAACAGCATCACCTCTGTCACAGGATGTGCCTGGTATTGCAGCCCAGGTCTATGGAGGAAAAAGTCACAATACCATGCACATCCTGTGCTGTTTTAGAAAGGAAGTAGCCATGTTTTTTCGAATCCTGGACAAACTCTTTAAATCATGCCTGCAGTCCAGTAATTTTTATGATAATGTTTTATTAAAAACCAATTCTATAATATTGATACTCACTAAAAAGTGTAGGTTTCATTTGGTTAACCTTAGGAGTATGTTCAGTTGTGACAGATATGCCAATTTCCTTTACATTTACTTCAATTAGAAAAGTCAAAATCTGCACTCAAATCCTCAGATAAACCTCTCCTACAGATTTTGCCTTCTCTAATGAAAATTAATGTAAATAAATCTGCACTTAAATCCAAAGCACATTCACAACAAAAGCGCACCATAATCTGCAGCAGATTTGTCCTGTGTAAACATACACTAAGGGGGACTTGTATGAATGCTGTCTAGGTCTAAGACTTTCTTTGTTGCCCATAGAAAACAATTAAAACCCCACATTTTCTTTCATATAGTGCTCTGAAAAAATAAATGGGAGCTCTGATTTGTTGCTATGGGCAACATAGAAAGTCTTTGACCTAGACAGTCTGGCCCTAAGTGCATAATGCTAGGGCTCTCTGTCAACTACGTGTTCTCAGCTAATGTGACCAGACAGGACAGTTCTGCCTTTGCATCGCATGTTGTCCCTCGGACGTTCAATGTCCCGCTTTCAGCTCAGCGGCTCAAAGAGCAGAGCTCACCTTACCCAGCAGTGGCTGAGCATTTGCTGGGGCGGTGTAGTCTGGGGTGATGTTCAGTAAAGCCATGCTGTTCTGGGGCAGTATCGCATGACTTGTCATGGGCATAAATCACACATGCTGAATGGAAGTATTACCGCAGGAGTGCTGACAGCCAGGGATATGGAGAGCTGATGTACAGGGCTCAGGAGATGGGGATACGGAGCATACTTACCAACTCTCCCTGATCATCAGGGAGACTCCCTGAAAAGGGGGAGTCCTCCCAGTCTCCCTGAAGAGTTGGTAAATCTCCTGCTATGGTAGGTTTACCACCAGTCTGGTAAACCACTGGCAGGGACGGTTTTACTGTCAGGGGGCCAGTGTCGGTATTTTATTTGTCCCGTCCATGTCAAGTGCTGGTAACGCTTCCTCTCGGACAACAAGGATGTATTAAAATAAAGTATTTATTCGCTTTAGGTAAGCAGAAGCTTCTTTATTTACTTATTGAAAACCCCCTACAAAACTGAAAGAAATCTCTTCCCATTTTATGCAGAGCTTTCCTTTGTGGCTCTGCTGAGCTGCTATCTTGAGAAAGGGCTTATTTTCTTTGACCTTTATCGAATGCCACTTTTGTGTCATCAATCCTCCCCTGCCCTCCAGATCCTGCTCTCAACAGTCCTTCCTTGCCCTCATCTCTGCTATCAGTCCCCCCTGCTCTATTAGGGAAACATGGTAAGTAGGAAAACATGGCGGTCTGAGTAGGTAATAGGGGTATGAGCCCTACTGACACAGCAATACTGTAACACACAACTTTACACAAACACAGCTCCACTCTATACCCATAAAACACAGTACACACACCACTCTACTGCGCTGGTGACAAACATATATATTTATGGTGTGTTCCCTCCCCAGGGTGTTATAGCTATAGGCTGTCCAAACCTCAGGGTCTTACAGTTATGGGGTGTCCTATCTTCAGGGTGTTATCGTTATGGGGTGTCTACTACTCGAGATGTTATATTTGTGGGGTGTCTCCTCTTCATGGTGTTATGTGTCATACATCTATAAAGTACGGTTTTGGAGCAACAGCCCCGCAAAGTGACCAAGGTGCAGGACCATTATCCGTAGGATAAGTTGTTACAGCACCGCGCCTACATGTCCGCAAAGTTGGAGATAAGGTGGGAACATTTTAAGTTTAAAATACAGTTTTTCTTTCACTACTAGGTGAAGTCAGATGAAAATTTTTTTTCTTTGCCAGTAATGAGACTGTAATCGGTATGCATCCCTCTTTTGCTCCCAAAACCTCTTGTTATCTCAGCTATATTCAGAACTCCCATAGAAATGAATAGAAATGAATGGAGAAGAAGGCTGCAAGTGAAGCCTTCCTCATTCTCTCACACCGTCAGCTTGTATCTGATTGAGAGCAGATCTGTAATTTAGCTCTTAGGAACACCCTTTTAATTAAAATGCCATGCCATTATCTATGGCAGAACTGATAAATGTAAATGCTATACGGTTTATGATTGACTGCTGCAGTCACATGAAGAGCGTACGGGGAAATCATCTCCGGTATTACATGGCAAACAGGAGAAATGACATTACAGACATCATGGAAATGTACAATACAGTATAATATAACCCACATACAAATAAACCTATAGAAGTTTACCTCTGGTATACTACATCTGTCTTTCAGAGATGACTTTTGTTATCCTAGGCATATAAAGAAATAATAACACCGGACAGCAGACATTTAACTTCTTGAACACTTTTGGATGTATTATGAGCTCAGTATTTTCCTATCATGTATGTTTTTTAAATCTTTTATCTACACAATCACTATCTCTTCTACTTCTCCACAAATTATGAGTTGTTTAGTATTGAAAAGGAAAATCTAGGCGCGCATTCTTTGCATTTGAATAAAGTTGCACAATTTTAGCAGATTACAGATTAGCTACGTCTGGACACATTTAGGCATGTCTGGACCCTTCTACACCAACATTGATGGGTAGTTTACAGCTTTAGGTTGTATGATGAGTTAAAGTACTAGCGTTTCTTTATTGATTCATCAATATTAAAGGGGTTTTCCCACCTATAGCACTGACTGTCATTTCAGCTCTGCTAGCTCCTATTCCTAGCTGTGCCTTGTAGAGGGACATTGGTGATGGAGGGGTTGTAAAAACAATGAGATTGTCCAAACAGGATGTCTGGCCATCAATGTGTGCTAACAATGATGTATTTGTAATGAGAGAAAGCTTCTAGTGAAAGAAAGATACTAACATGCTGTCAAGACACATTGTTAGCTACTGGGTGGCTTTGTTATCTTTGATACACATAAATAAGCTCTACAGGCCTGACAGAATGGTACAAGGGTTTTCTCTGGACTAAAGGGTTAATGTTTTTCTCAGTAGATAGATAAGATCAGAGACTGAGAAGCAAAGCTCTGTCCTGCTGATAAGACACAGCAGATAATGTTGTCAGCAGACCAGCCACTGCTAAAGCAGAGATAGTTGGCACTTAACTAGAGAAGCTTGTTTAAACAAACAGTAGTAAAACTACTGTAATTCGCAAAGTAATCAAAATTCCAACAGTAATGATTTTGGTAATAATCTTAATTTACCATTGCCTACATATTTAAAGTCAATTAGTGAGATGGGAATACACCTTTAAGCCTCAAGGCTGTATTACTATACAGTGAAAATGTCCATCCTTTAAAACTTGTCGGCTTTGTTGCCCACGTGAAAGAAATATGTGAAAACAGTTAAATTGATCCTATGCATAAGATTTAAATATGTTGTAACCAAAATGTGTTTCTCAAAATGCCTAAGGGTGGGTTTGCACTATGATAATGGCTATGTTGCAGATATCCATTGGGGTACTGTGAAACAAGTACCCCAGTGGATACTGTGACGCAGCCACGGCGGCCCAATAGAGGATAATAGAGCAGACATAGCCCAACCCTAAGTGAGACAGAGAACCAGAAACTTGTGATCAGCTCAAATGGCTTCATCACAATCACAAGAAAACTTCAAGGATGCAAAACCTTTGAAAAATATTGTCTAGTAGAATTTATAAGGTGTAATATCTAATTATGAATGTTATTAGTAGTGATAATAACTGGTAATAGAAGTGATGTGTGCTTTGTAAAGTATTTGATGTTATACACTTTAAAAAATAAAATACTTTCAGAATGTTGGTGGAACATAAAAAATTTCAATTGTGCTTACTAGCAAATCAGGTTATTTTAAAAAAAACTGTATACTTCTCTATAACCCCTTATAATTGTTAGTGTCTTCGTATACAAGTGAAAGTTAGAGCTCATATTTTTGTGTAAATGATTCAATTACAGATCATTGTATTCAGTCTGTGATTTCTCAGTTTCTTGACACTTTTTTTTGTTCCGTTTTAAGACCTAAAAGTGTCTTGTTGAACATTGCCAATGCCTGAGGTTGAAACAAACCAGTGTGCATATTTATGATGACAACATGCAATATAAAGAAATCATGGATAATTACTATTCATAGGGCTACTAGACATGTTTGTAAAGGAATAGCGTATCAGTGAAAATTGATGGATACATTTAACTTCTTCTTACATAACTGTAAATTTACTCGCATTTTGATAAATACAACAAATTTTGAGAAGAATTTCAAAATATCTGTAGCTTAAAAGGGTTGTCTTACTAAAACAACCCCTTTTCATAAAAACAAATCTACAGCGTATCAGATTATCCATCCATTGGAATCCAGGATAAGCTGCTGATATTGCTTAGATCACAGAAAATGGCTAGACTTACTGCTAAAGAGGCATGTCAAAATCCATTCCAAGTAGAAGGCAAAGAGCCCCAGTGCTACATGGGAGAAGTTGCACAAGTTCAGAATACTGATGGACAGCCATTCACATACCTGTCCATGTGTGGGGCAATTGCCTAGTACCCTGTTTCCCCGAAAATAAGACAGCGTCTTATATTAATGTTTGCTCCTAAAGACGAGCTAAGACTTATTTTTAGGAGATGTTTTTTTTTCTATGAACAATAATTCACATTTATTGTTGAACAAAACATCCACATGTATTAATATACTGTAGTGATTTCATCAAAAACATCATGCAACAAATGTCCAGTGGCAATTAAATTCTATTTGATAGACTGCTATGTGTATGAAGCCTGCTGATGGGAGTTTCCCCTCTCTCCCTTAAACACAATGATCCAGTCAAGTTAGCAGGAATCCAATAGCATAAGGCAAGGTTCACACGGTTTATTGCTGGTGTAATTGCGGGATGGATTTCGCCCCGCAATTACGCCGGCCGCCATGCAGCGGGGGGCCGGGAGCTCGCCGGTCCCATAGACAGTCATTATTCACGGTGCGTACACGCCGTAAATAATTGACATGTCACTTTCTCCCCGCTCGGCGGATTCGCCGAGTAGGGAGAGGAGACGTAATCCATAGTTCTCTTTGAGAACTGTGGATTACCGTAATGCCTGGTACTGATTTCAGCCATATTGGAGCGCAAATACGGCGCTCAATACGGCTGAAATCAGTCCCAAAATAAGCCACGTGAACGAGCCCTAAAAGTAAAAGCATGATTTATTGATAGACTTTTAAAACATAAGACTTCTTGTAAAAACAATTAAAGTGCTACTTGCGTGTACAACGTAGAAACACATAGCCGGTGACAGTCCACAATCCATGGTTACAATGAGTGCTGCTCCTAAGGTCCCCACATTCTCAGAGCCAAATCGTAGGGCAAGCATTCAGGCAGGCAGGATTCGAGGTGAGTGTGCGACGTTTCGAGGAGGCTCCTCCTCTTTCTCAAACGCAAATTCTCCACCTCCTAACTTCCTTTTATACTTAAGGATATGTCCATCTATTGTTAAATTTCTAAAACATAATAACAAAACATGTGAGCAACACTATGATATATATTGCAAGCTATATGACATATTGCAAAAACATATACAAAGAGATGTTAAACATGTTACAAAAATAGCCTGAGATTTTGATCTTCATTAAGCCCTGCGGGAGCCAGTGTGTTCAAACGAAACATCCAAGCGTCTTCCCTCTGTAGCAATCTCCTTTCTAGGCTTTCCTCATGTCTGCATTTTACATCCTCCAAAACGCACCATCGTAACTCAGCAACACCATGGTTAAGCTCCCGAAAATGCTTAGCCACAGTCGTCTCTCCAACTTTTTTCCTGTTAATAGCCTCGACTTTCCCATTCTTTTTAATCATAGTTCTAATGTTGGAACGATGTTCGGGGATTCTCGTTTTGACCTTACACATTGTTTGACCCACATATCCCTTCCCACAAAGACATTTTAAGAAGTATATAACCGATTTAGTATTGCAAGTGAAAAATCCTTTTTGTGTGATTTTAAATCCTTGTGCGGGGTGGGAAATATATGTGCCTTTAATAATAGAGCTGCAATTAATGCAGCTGAGGCAAGGATGTGTTACCGTTTGTCTAACTGTCATTTGTTGTTGTGTTTTTTCCAGCTTTAATTCAGATGGCACAATAGCATTGCCAACTGTACGACCTTTTTTGTACACAAAATGTGGTGTATGTTTAAACATCCTGCCATACTTGTTGTCTTTAGATAAAATATCCTAATATTTTCTAATACGTTGCCCACGCAAGTAGCACTTTAATCGTCTTTACGAGAAGTCTTATGTTTTAAAAGTCTATCAATAAATCATGCTTTTACTTTTATGCTATTGGATTCCTACTAACTTGACTGGTTCATCACAAACATCAGCATAAGCAGCCAAACTCTGAATTTCATAACTAAAAATGCACTATGTCTTATTTTCAGGGGTGTCTTATTTTTCGGGGAAACAGGGTACATACAGTAACTGCATATAACAGAAAAAACAGTTCACACCAGCATGCAGAAGAGCCACAGTACTATATAGGGGAGATTGCAGCAATGCAAGAATTCTGATAAACAACCACTTACATAGCTACTATCCATAAGGGGGGTGATGGATAGTTTAACTATCGCACATAGATAAAACTTATATAGGGTGTCAGCCATACAGTTACTTGTGGTGCACCCTACTGGCTTATAGACTATTGATGACACTCATACAGTTAGACTAGACTAGATGTTCAACATACTCAAAGGGCCCAACACAAAATACTGACACCCCATGCTCCTCAGTATCACAGGGCCACACTTGTGCAATTTCCTATGTACGGTAATGGGGAGCTCCTGCATGCTGGTGTGAATGTGTTCCTGACTTGTATGCAGTTATTTACTAAGCAGTCACTTCTATCATGAATAGTAGATATGTGAACAATTGTTCATCAGTGTTCTGTACAGCACTGGAACTTTAAGCATGACATGTATGAATGGGGATGCGCCAGTTTTCTGGCATTCTTTGAGCCAAAAAACCTGTCGTAGCCCTGTTCTATAGACATGTGAACAGTTATACTCCAAAATATGATGCATACTGTGCCAGAAACGTCACTTTTGAATGCGCCAATTATGCGGGGGCATGACGCACCAGATTTGTATACGTCACATGTCTGATGGGTCATGTCAAGATTTGGCGCAAACTGTTGTTACAAGCCACGCCAAGTTCAATGTGGTGTGGCTGAGAGCAAAGTTGTCCTAGATTAATTGAATTTGCCATTAGGACACAAAATATAAATTATTTCCCCGATAATACCACTAAAGTAATAAAAACTAATGTAAGTTAATTATAAAACTATATAAAATTAAATAATCTAAAATTAAAATGATAATTTAATTTATAATAGAAAATTAATATAAAATGTTAATATCCCTAAAATTATGTATCATAAAATTAATATAAAATAATACCACATATGATTAATATTAAATTAAATAGTAGAAATTAATTAAACCAATATAACATCTACCATAAATTACAAACACATAACAGCAGACTAGAAATACAAGAAAAGCTGTTAGAATAGCATGTCAGTGAATAGAAACTATGGTAGTGATCTTGCTTGGCGCACCTGAAGTCCTAGCGAGAACCTGTCGTGTGCAAGATATTGCCATATGTAAAATAAAGGCTGACTCACTGACCTACATTTTGATGAATAAAAATTAACATACAATGTAACATTACAAAAAAAAGTGTTTAGTAAGATAATTTGAAAAAAAGAGTTTACATATAAACTACTGCAGATTTTTTTCCAAATTCTTTTTCATTTTCTTTTACGCTAAGCACAATTCACACTAAATAACTTGTGGACACCTAATATGTGTAGGTGTTTTGTGTAATGTAGGCACAATAATTTTTTATTAAATATTTATTTTTATTTTATTTTTGATTTTATTTATTTTTTACTACACTTTTTTTTAAGAATCCCATGAAGGGATAACTATTTTACATTTTTTATACTTAGTAATGTATTAGCATATGCAGATATGCTAATATATTAGTTTCTGTGTCAGTATGTGTCAGTAAGGGCAGCACACATGGTGTCCTGACTGCAGACTTGTTATACAGACAGCCCTGGGGCTACTCTATGTCCCCAGGGCTGACTGTACAAACATTCCCTGGGCTCCATTGGGTCACTGGGAGTCTTGATGGCCTGATGGAGCAGGGGATTACCCTTTAAATGCTGGGGATCAGAGGTTTCCTCCACTTCCTGGCGCTTACAGGGACTGCTCTAGGAACAGAGCTGATAAGTACAGCCCTGCTCCTAGTGCAGCTGTGGCGATGGGAGCCACAAAATCCCTCTGTCTGCAGTGATGTGCACTGCCTGCTGTCTATAGCTGGTGGGCGGTCGTTAATGAGTTAGTCTCTATAGAGAAGAGCAGAAGCTCATAAACATCAATCATACTTTGAAATGTTTCTCTTGTCAATCTAAGGGTCCATCACCATGGCAAGGTTTTTAGTCGGATTTACAGACGTTTTGAAAACCGTCTGTAAACCGACTGCCAACCTTTTACCATGACTTACTGTAAATAGAAAATCTGTGCAGTAGTTCACACTGCACGGATTTTCCACCAGATGTTTTTTTTAGACACCCGACGCTCCTGAAAACTTAGAACATGTTCTTTCTTCCGCCTGGTTTTCGGCTGAAATATGTGCATGTCAATCGTTGAGAGGGTCGGGCGAGTCCGCAAACTGCGGACAGAACCATCCCCATCAACCATGTAAAAGACAACAAAATATCGGCCAAGTTCTTTAATCAGAATCCGGCTGACATTTTTACACTGCCGTGTGGACACAACCTTAACCTTGTGGTTAGAAAATTTAAAGTAGCTATTTCTGTCAATCATAATAAAGAACTGTTACATTTATATTCTAACTGTTACTTCTGCTTTTATCTTCTCTATAAAGACTAATGCAATTCATTGAGTTGATTTACTAATTAAAAATTAATTATGTTAATAATAACATTTTGTTCTGCTTTTAATATTGTCAGAGCTCACGTCCCTGGTCAGCTTCCACCTTGCAGGATGTAACACCCTGGAGCCACTTATTCTTTAGGTTTGCAACCACACCCTAAGAGATGCTCTGCTGGAGATGCCTTAAGTGACAGGTCTCCAGCCACCCTGGAGGTGGGTGTGTGGGACATGGACCAATAGGCGGGCCTGGAGACCACACCAATCAGCTACAGGAGCGGTGTCCAGGCACTCCATTTAAACCTCTTAGGATTGGAGTGCTGAGCTTGTGATATTCCTGGTTTGTTCCTATCTTTCTGTGTTTTTTGTTAGCTTGCTATTTCCGTGCACCTGATCTTGGTTTTCTGACTTTGTACCTAGCTCCTGACTGTGCTTTAACCCTTGGGTGATATTTTGGTTTCTCTCTTGTCTTCCGATTTGTGGCCTGACGTACTTGTTCTGTTTCTGAACTGGACAGATCGACTATTCATCCCCCTGAAGGCCTATGCACTTATTAGCGTAGGGACTGCTGCCCAGTTAGAGCCTGCCGTCTAGGGCAACACATCAAGTAAGCAGGGACAGTGGGCTGGATTACTGTTAGGACTCACTGCACCTCCTTTGACGTGACATATATTTTTCGTTTTCTCTAAAAATGCTTTTTTTATACCTTTGTATTGTACGTTAATCAAAATGTAGGTCAGTGGGTCAGCCTTTATTCTGCATTCAGCAATAGCTGGCACACGACAGGTCTCGCTGGGACTTCAGGTGCACCAAGCAAGATCGATGCCATAGTTTCGATAAACTGACATGCTATTCAAATTGCTTTTATTTTGTTTTTTTCTAGCCTGCTGTCAAGTTTTTATAATCACCGACAATACTACGATAATGCCATAAATACCTGATTGAGAACAGGATTTATGGTAGATGCTGTATTAGTTGAATTAATTTATACTATTTAATTTAATATTAGTTTTGCATGTTATAATTTTATTTACATTTGATGATGCAATTCAATATTTTTGGGATTTATAATTAACATAAATTAATTTCTATTACTTTAGTTGTGTTATTTGGGAAAGAATTGGTATTTTTTGTGTATTAGCAATCAGAGTTTGTGTAGCATGGCGCCAGCTGCCTGTCAGGAATTCTGATGAGTCTTTCCTGGTGTACTCATAATGCGCCACATTTCTGAATGACAGTACAACACTATCTTACATACTGTCACATTCTATACTCATCTAAAGCAAATTAGAACTGGCAAGTCGGTGCCAGTTTCACACATGTTGCCTTTAGTGTCTGGTTATGTGAATGGATTTTTACTGAATTCTGTAGTAGTAAGTATGGTCTTTTTCTGTGATTTTAAGTAACTGAAATACAACTTTTTGTGTAGTAGTGACAAAATTAGCTAATCCCACACATTTCATTAAAAGAAAATGGACAACCTGGTTAGGCCCTTTCCATAATCCAAAAAAGGAATTGGCAACTATAAGTGTAAGCAGGTAAAGAATGCTTCACAATAATTATCACATAACTTTAGAGGTGGACATACAATATATGCAACTTGGGCTCTCTAGTTAAGGCGGTCTGATGCCACCCTGAAAGCATCTCCTATTAGATGGCAGTGAACAAAATGAGCTGTTGAATTTCATAGCTCACAATTACTGTGAGGGACCCCGGAACAAGATAGGATGATAGGGAAAGACAGACAGTGTGAGGCCTAGCGCTAGGACCCCCTTCATTGTTCCTATCTACTTGCTAGCCCGACCCTGAGTGGTCAGTGCCAACTGGAAGATGGTCCATTCACTGGTAAAGTGAAACACTGAACACAATAAGACAGTCAAACACAATCAAGAATAGTCAGGTAGAAAATAGGTCAGGCAAAAAATGAAGTTCAAGAAGTCAGGCAAAGAGAACAGTAATCCAAGCAATATAATTCAGTCAGAAATGCCAGCTCAAGCTACCAGAGACTATCGAACGCAAGGTCCCAGAGAAAAAGTGATCTTCTTAAGGGATGTCAGAGTCCCAGTCCAGGGCATGAGTGGACCGGCCTTTGACATCCAAACCACACAGAGCACAGGCTGGCAGGGAAGAAAGATGAGTGTTGAAGGCAACTGTCAATCACCACTCAGTCTAAACTGTCTGCAGCCCAGCACAAGGGCTAGCAGAAGTAACCAGACTGGTGTGACAGGTGTGGTGGAGAACCTGTCAATTACCCCACAGTCAGTACTGGAATCAGACTATTACAAAGGAAATTCCGGCACTGAATCATGGCCAAATGCGCTGTCTCTGCTGCACTCCATGGGTAGAGGACTGCAGTGTGACCTGAATAGACATAGTTATTACAATTACTAATGGATTTTTTTTAGAAATATGCAAGGGATTGCCTGTTCTCAGTGCTGAGATACAGGAGAACAAATGGCCTATGTTTTTAGGGTCCTCTGTTGTTTGTGTCCACATCTGCAGAACATAACAGTTAAAGCCTTTATTTTTTTCACAACAGTAGCACAAACACCATATACTATTGCAACATCCTTCTCTGTGGGCTCCCATCTAGCACCCTCGCTTCCCTCCAATCCATCCTTAACTCTGTCGCCCGTCTGATTCACCTCTCTCCTCACCACTCCTCTGCTGCCCCCCTCTACCAATCCCTTCACTGGCTTCCCATTGCTCAGCGAATCCAGTTAGCAACCTTGACCTACAAGGCTCTCCATAACCTCTTTCCTCCATATATCTCTGCCTTATTCTCCAGATATCTCCTCTCACGCAACCTCTGCTCCTCACAGGACCTTCTTCTCTTTTTTCCTCTTATCAGTTCCTCACAAAACCGTCTCCAAGACTTCTCTCGTGCTTCCCCCACACTCTGGAACTCACTGCCCCAACAACTCAGACTCTCCCCTTTTCACACTAGCCTCAAAAGCAACCTGAAAACCCATCTCTTCGGAATTGCCTATACCCAACATTAACCCCATTGCTTCTACACCACCCCATAAACATGTCTGCCCCTCAACTTCTGTCTCTCCCCACCTTCCTTATAGACTGTAAGCCTTCACGGGCAGGGACCCCGCTCCTCCTGTACCCCTCCTGTATCAGTATTTATTTATTAAGTTGTCTCCCTTGTACTTATTTGACCTATGTTATGTATGCAACCCGATTGTACAGTGCTCTGGAACTGAGGGCACTCTAAAATAAATAATAATAATAATAATAATAATTCTGGTCTATTCGTACAACCTATAATGGACAAGTTTAGGTCTAATTCCTCCTCAGGCCAACAACAGATTCCTCAGGCCCTGATGCGGTCACATCGCACACTTTCTTATCTGTGGTACCACCCATTCTATGTAGAATATTTTTTTTTCAAAGATTCCATATAGGAGTAGATCATTTTTAGAATACTAGCCAAAGGTAACAAAAAATTGCAATCCTGGATAACCCCTTGAAAGTTCTAGGAGTTTTTCCTGCTTTCAGAGTTTTAATTGAAGTGTAGACATTATTTCACTTTCCGCACTGGAACAGCCAGTACTTATGACCAAAATATTCAATATATACTCTCATTAAATTCTGTGTATGTTCACCAAAAGATTACATTCATACTGAAAAATTGGAAAACTGGAGTCCTATTCCAGAAATGAGATCTGAGGTGTAGCTATAGGCAGGGGTGGGATTGAAAATTTAAACAACAAGTTCCCTGTTCAGCTGAAAATGATATGCAATTGGCGTGCCTGGTGTGTAGTGCCCTGTGGAAAATGATACCTAGCGTAACACCAAATATAATAATTACAAAATTCCAAATATACTTCATAATAATATGGAGTCTAGATAATAATTTACAAACATATCCAGCAATGATGCAGTCAGTTGAAAAATAAGTATCTACATTCAGTAACTCCCAGGGGACTGCTCTGATTGGAGTTGTCCTTTCTCTAATCAGGCATTGAGGAAAAAATAGATACAACTTTTCTCTGCAAAGTTTGTCTTGAAGATGTCTTTGGTTTCTGGATTTTGCAGCAGATCTCTGCCCCTTATAGAGAACTAACACAAATTTCTTAACAGTGCCACATACTTTGCCCCCTGAAGATAAGTATACCACCCCCTGTGCCACCTAAAACACTTACACTACACACTGTGCTCCATTAACATATTTAAATAACACACTGTGCATCCAGAATAAAATAATCCTATACACTGTGCATCCGAATATAATTATACCATACTGTGCTCCTTGATTATAATTAACCCACAAAATGAAATGAAATTGAATTGAATTTAATTGTTCTGCATACTGTGCACCTAAATATACTGTACTTACACCACACAGTCCCCACGAAGATAAATACAGCACATTGTGTCCTGTGAATAAAATAGCACCATACACTATGCCTTGTGAATGTAATGCTATAACACCTGAAAATATAAAATGCAGCATACACTCAGTGTCACACTAGTCCATCGGAGGTTCGGAGGATCCTCCAGTGAGCCCTGGGTCTGACACAGTGGGGCCCGCCTGGTCCTCGCTCCGCTTCCTCTCCTCGCCTGCACAGTCTAATGACTCTGCCTGGGCTGTGCTGCCGGAGGAGCAATCCTGCTCTGGCGGCGTGATGACGTCACGCTGCCAGTGTTGGACAGAAGATGAAGGCGCTCGGCTGGGGAAGGAGGTAAGGCAAGTATTATTGTTATTATTTTAATGGCGGTTACCTGCCTTACTGAGGGAACCATGTATATACCTGCCTGAGGGGCCCATATATATATACCTGCCTAACTGAGGGGCCCATATATCCCTGCCTAACTGAGGGGGTCTATATATACCTACCTGATGGGGCCCTTATATACCTGCCTGAGGTGGCTGTTATATATCTGCCTAACTGAGGAGGCCTATATATATCTGCCTAACTGAGGGGACCTGTATATACCTACCTAACTGAGGGGGCTTATATATACCTGCCTAACTGAGGGGGGCCTGTATATACCTATCTAACTGAGGGGACCTATATATACCTGCCTGAGGGGGCTCATATATCTGCCTAACTAAGGGGACCTATATATACCTGACTTACTGAGAGGACCTATACATGCCTGCCTAACTTAGGGGACCTATATAGCTTTCTATCTGAGGGGACATATACACCTACCTAACTGAGGGAACCTATAGAGCTTCCTATCTGATGAGGGGCGATATAGAGCTACATAACTGGGGGGACTTATATACCTATAAGTAAGGAGTTGCTAGAAAAGTGAGGATTCTAAGATATTTGTATCCAAATCTGCAGGGATGAGTGTTGGCTGGCAGAAGTCAGCACTGAGGTGTGGACAAGATAGAGAAGAAAAGGGAATGTGAACGACTCATCGGAGAAACGTCATCTGTGAGTCACTAAATGTACCTGAACTGTAATCACTTATATGTTTGCAAAGTGTAATGGTTTATATTCAGTAATGGTGTGGTGGTATTATTCCTTCTCAATATAGTGGTGATATGTGGTCATGGTGTAGAGGTATGATTCAGTCACTATGTGGTGGTGGTGATATGTGGTAATAGTGTTGTGGTATTATTCAGTCTCTGTGATGGTGATAATTTTTCATGTTGTGGTGGTATTATTCAGGTATTATGTGGTGGGGATCTGTGATCATGATGTGGTGATATTTGGTCTTCGACTCATCGAAGAAACGTCACCTGTGAGTCACTAAATGTACCTGAACTGTAATCACTTATATGTGTGCAAAGTGTAATGGTTTATATTCATTAATAGTGTGGCGGCATTATTCAGTCTCCATATAGTGGTGATATGTGGTCATGGTGTGGCGGTATTTTTTAGTCACTATGTGGTGGTGATATTTGGTCATGGTGTTGTGGTGTTATTCAGTCACTATATGGGGGTGATATGAGGTCATGGTGTGGTGGCATTATTCAGTCACTATGCGGTGGTGATATGTGGTCATGGTGTGGTGGTATTATTCAGGCACTATGTGGTGAGGATATGTGGTCATGATGTTGCGGTATTTGGTCTCAGTGGAATTATTGGTAATTTTAGCCTGTGATTCTGGTTTTATGGCGCGGTGTTATTTGATTAATGTACGACCCTGCCAAATAAAAGTTCTCTCACACAGATAGAGAAGGACAATATTTTACATGTAATTTTTAACTCCATAGGAATGAAATTAAAAAAAATGCCAAAAATTCTAAAAAAAATAGTTTTGAAGAATATTGGTTTTAATAAAAATATCCCTTTCTGATGGTAGTGTCCCTTTAAAACCTAGGAGAAAGTTTTAATATAACTATCCTGCCAATCAGCGAGGGCCTACATTTCAACACTAAAGGTGAGTATGCTGTTTAACTGTTATTTGTATGTATTATTTTACTTTTTACCTAGCAATAAATGCTTCTCCTCTTTTATTGATAAGCATGGAAACATTCTGTGTTAATGATAAAATATTTTATATATATATGTAACATAGGGACCAGCATCATTTTGATTGGGAGACTGTCACAGAACGTACATACTGTAACCACATGCGATCTGCCAGCGCTGCAACAATAACCAGTCTGTCTCAGTAACACCTCTTTAATTGGCCCCAGTAAAGAATTATAACCCAAAGCATGCCTGGGTCCACAAACCACAAAAGGTCTGGTATTAACTATGAAGTTCAGGAAATTATTAGAGAGGGAGACACTGATAGCGAGGAATAAAATCACACAGACAAACAGAAAATTGGAATGACTAGCATGTAAAATGCAGAACCACAGATAGAGACAGAAGATGGAAACATACACATTAAGACATTACATTTCATAATAGTTATATCTGAAAGAAAACAAAATAGAAAAGAAAATCAGGGTATGATAAGATCAGGAATGCATGGAACAGAAGAAACTTGTAGTTGTCTATCTAGATAACATCTTCTATCTAAAAAAGGCAAAATCTTTTTGATTGTGCCTATATGGATGGCCCAATGCATGTAAATGCTCAATCTTGTCATTTGTGTGACATGTGCTTAAAGGGGTTTTGCCAGGATGTGCCTTATCTGCTAAGAAGCAAATGTAAACAAAGCAATGCTGAGCTGAGAGAGAGACACAGCCAGAGCACAGAGCCATGCATAAGGGATCGTGTGAAATGTTCACTCAAATAATCAAACTACAACTAGTGGATTCTGTATACAAACGACAACAGCTTTCTCCACAGCCTCTTGAAAGCTCCTTCAGCCTCTTGAAAGCTCCTTCATGTTCCCTGTCATCAGATAAAGCACGGATCTACTCAAATAATCACACTACAACTAGTGGATTCTGTATACAAAAGACAACATATTTCTACCAGGGGCCTTGAAAGCTTCTTCAGCTCCCTCTCATCAGATAAGAAGTGTTCTCTGCACAAGCCCGGCCAGCAGCTCTTGTCACTCTGCCTGGTCGTATCTAATGCAAGCTTTGAAGTAACTAAGGGCAGGTAAGGCAGCCTGTAGCTCTCTCAGGCTGTAATTTTCTTATCACATATATTTCGAAAAGTGATTAAATACCCATTTTGGAGGATCCCACGTCAACATTACATCGTGGCAAAACCTCTTTAACCGGACCGGACTGGGCTGTTGTACCTGTAGATTGTAATGTGTTCTCCTCCCCCCATTAATGCCATCCCAGTCTCCATGGCCTCTCCTCCTTCATATTTTCCCACATCATGTCCTTCCTCGGCCACATGTATGAACCTGTTTAGGTCTAAAACTAACTTTTTTTCCCATAGTAACCTATGGGCAAAAGAGTGAGTTTTAGACCTAACAGGTTCAGACATGTGGCTCCCCATGTCTTACTCTACTCTATGACCTCCATTCTCCCATCTTATACCCTCGACTCCCCTACTTCATATCCTCCCCTTCATGTCCTCCCTAATTCATTCTCTCCCCACTTCATTTCCTCCCTTTCATGTGTTTCCCTCCTACATTTTATTTCCTCCCTTCCATGTGTACCCCTCCCCCATTTTATATCCTCCCTTGCATGTTTCCCCTCCCCCACTTTATGTCCTCCTCTTCCTCACATCAAATCCTTCCATTATGTTCTCCATTATTTCCTCCCCTGCCCTAAGTAATATCCTCCCCTTCATGTGTTCTCCCTACTTCATATCCTCTTCTTCACCACATCATATCCTCCCCTCTTTATGTCCTTCCTTCCCCACTTCATATGCTCCACTTCATTCGCCCCCCAACTTCGTGTGCTCCAATCACACTCTTCTTCTTGCAATCACGATTCTTACGGAAAAACAATTGTGTCATTTTCACATGAGTATAATTTTTATGGAGTTCATTGGTATGAATGCTGTGTCATCTGTATTTTGCAAATTGGTATGATTCTTGTGATACCAAATTTGTAGAGTTTTTGATATTACTTTAAAAAAACCACAAACCACCTGAAAAAAACGTCCGAAAACCTGTGCCGTGGTGACATGCCCTTAGGCCTGAGTGAGTCTGTGAGGAGAGACAGAGAGAGAAGCCTGCCCCTTAGAGAAGGAGAGTTATCAGGAGGGGAGGCAGATATCTATGGCTGTCATTTGCAGTAGGACAGAAGCCATGTTACTGTACATAGTTGAAAGTTAAAACACAAAACCATGAGAAGCCGGGGAAGAAATCCCCACTTCCAGGGAAAGCAGGGAAAGTCCGGGAAGAAGCACCAAACTGGGAAGCAGCTAGGAAGGTCAGCTAGAGACCTGAGGCGAGTAGTGGAAGACTACTGAAAATGCATGTAGCACAGAGAGTTAGGTTGCAGGAGAAAGCCTCATGAGTGTGTGGTTGCTGATGCTGCTGGGTGTCAAGAGACAGTACTGCTGTGTGGATTGAAAGCCAGAAGGAAAAGCTTCGTTATCCCCAGAAAACTGTAAAATAAACGAGGATGTTGGTAGGGGAAAGGTATGGGATATCTTGCGGTGGCGTCCGACTGCGTCTGCCCATTGTCTATGGTTAGCACCCGCACCCCCAGGTTCCCCTGTGCCAGATGAGGGGGGTATGGGGTGAACTTGCCATTGCCCAGAGCAACTACCCTCAACTCCCGGTTCCCCTGGGAATCTCAGGTCGTTTTTGTCTTGAGGGGAGGGGTGCGGTGTGGGACTCTTTAGTGATGGGGTGGTGCGCTGGCATCAATAACAGCAGAAGACACAAGTATTCTGGGGAACTTCAGGCTTTACTCACGGTACTTATCTTGTGGACGTTACATAGTTATGAAGCAAGGCACATGTCTCTTAAACACATTTTAGACCTTCTTTCTCTGGACACTTGGTGACTCTTTCAACCCATTTCTGGTTCTGACCCAGTCCAGCTGTGCAAGGTGCTGGTACTGAAGTTGACCCCCATCCCAGCCCAGCTGTGCAAGGTGCTGGCGCCTAGCGACACAGAACACAGTTTGTCCAATCTATGGGCCCCTTGACTCTTCTGGCAGTCCCCCCAAACTGTCCACCTGTAATTCTGGGTTGTCTGATTCTCTTCAGGGTCCACTCTGTCTGGATCTCCACTTTCTCTGTGTCAGTGCCGGCTCAATCTCAGGTATAGCAGTGAGTCGGCTGCTCTCTTCTGCCTCAGCCTGCCCTGTTTATTGGCGTCTGAATAGACAGGGTTCCCCTTAACTTGCTGCTTACAACTGGAACTATATACAGAAACCATACTTATACTCCTAACTACTAAGGGTCTGATAGCCTCCCTTCTATAACTGTCTGCCTGACCTCCAGCTCCACCCCCTTCAGCTCTCCTGATTGGCTGCCCACCCTAAGGCTATGTTCACACGGCTTATTTCAGAACGTATTTACGTCGGATTGCCGATCGTAAATACGTTCCGAAATCAGTTGAAAATCAGTTGGAAATAAGTGTCACTTAGTGTGGCACGTATTTCGCGACGGATTTACAATCCCCATTCATTATATGGTGTAAATCCGTCGCGAAATCCGGCCCAATAATTGACATGCACATTGTTTTTCCGGCCGTTTTGCGGCCGCAAATACGCGGCGGCAATACGGCACGGAAATACATGTCGTCTGAACGACGACACGTATTTCCCATTAAAACCAATATTAAATGGCCTGCAACTGATTTCAGACTGATTTCAGAATGGATTCATGATCGTAAATACGACGGCAAATCGGTTCCGAAATAAGCCGTGTGAACGAGGCCTTACAGTCCCAACTATCCCTCTTACTCTCAACTGTCACCAACTGCAGCTTTCCCCTCAAACTTGCCATCCTACTCCCTGGTTTCCCATGGCAACCACTGCTGTCAACATCCCAACACAAGCATAACCCCTTACACAACCTATGTCGTTTCAAGTTTATTACTGCTGGTGCAGTACACGTCCCATATCACAACTCTACCCACAAAGCAAAAAAACTTTAGGAGGTGGTTGCTAAGGGCAATGGGTGTCATCTTAGCCCCCCTTCATTACATATGTTCACTCCATGCTCTAATCGATTGAATTACTGCTTGTAAAGTTGCAGCATACACTTGTCAATAGCTGAAAAAGCAAGTGTACACCAGTCCTTGGCCATTACACTTTCTTTTTTTAAATCAGATAATTTTTATTAAACAATTTATGCAGATACAGAATAGAACGTCTCTTACCATTATTTTTTACATCAGGATACATACATAAACAATCAATTTGCTTTTTAGATAAAAAACACTAAGGCCGTGTTCACACGGCTTATTCCCGACGGATTTGTGAGCCGTATTGAGCTCACAAATCCGCCGTGAATAAGGGGCGGGATGGGGCCGGAGCGCAGCGGGGGCGCCGCTCCCCGGCCCCATAGACAATGCATTGTTTACGGCGCGTCCGCGCCGTAAATAATATGCATGTCACTTTCCCCCCCCGCGGCGGTTTCGCCGAGCGGGGAGGAGCGAGGGAAACCACTGTTCTCTATGAGAGCAGTGGTTTTACCGAAATTTACGGGGACGGTTTGGCGCCGTTCTGAAGCCAAATCCGGGCGGAGTCCCGGGCCCCAAACCTTTCCCAAAAAAGGGCCCTTTTTAAACGAGGCCAAGGTTTGAAATTGTCCGTACCTTATATCTTGAACGTTTTTTTCAGCATTTATTAGCAAAAACCAAAAAACAAACCCCAACCATCCCCCCCATACCCCCCAAAGACAAAGCAGCCCCCCATGTTTTTTTAAAAAAATTTTAACCCCAAGAGAAAAAGTAAAACTTTGCCCCCAGTGTCTACCCCTTTTTTGGTTCAACAAACGAAATTTGGAATGGAAAAAGCTCCCATTCCTTCGCCAATCCTAAATTTTTTGTAGCAGTAAGGAACAAAGAAGGAAAAACCTGGGGAATTGACCCCAAGGGCTCCATAAAACTTCATATTTTTTTTAAAAAGGCTTTTCCCTTTTTAAGTATACGCCCTCCCCCAATCTGATGACATTATTTAATTTGTTTATTTTTTGGTTATGGTTGGGGGGAGAAGACTAAAATCCTTCAAAAGGGGAAATTTAACTTTTGGCTATATTAAAATTTTTTGGAAAATGCAAATTTTTTTTCCACATCAAAAACCTAATTTTTCATATACCCAAATTACACAGTGCAGTGGTCTAGGGGGATATAAATTTTATAAAACTTTGCTAATTAATGGATAACCTCTTTCCAGGGTTTGCCCAATTCCCTGCACTCCCAAATACCCATGTGCAAAAGCGGGCCCTTTTCCATTTTACATCTTGGGCAACTGGAGTCTGCCCTTTTTTTCCAACCTTTTGGGAATAGCGGGAAAAGGAGTTTTATAAGCTATGTCACGGACCCCCCCGGCGCCCAAACTGCCCCAGGCCCGGGGGCCCCGGGGGGTCCGGGGCTCCAAACCCCCAAGCGGAGCCCCGTCCCGAAACGTCGGGTTCGGGGTCCGTTTCACCCCCCCCCGTCCCCGCCCGGGCTTTTCATTTTTCCCTGGCCACGCCCCTGCTCAGCCTGTCCCCGTCCCCCGGCGGTAGCTCCGCCCCTAGGGCCCCCGGTGCCCCGGAAATTTAAAATTTTAAAAGGGGGCCGTGCGCCGGTAATCGGGTCATTCCCGGGCACTCCCTCCTATTTTTAAGCCCGGCCTTTTCCGGGCCCGGCCCCTCCCCGGATCCTTGGGGTGTATTTCCCGTTGGAGAAAGCCTTCCTAGTTTTTGCCCTATTCCGTGTTCTTTGTACCAAAAACCTCGGGGGCAAACCTTTCCCCGCCCCAAAGGGAACCTTCCCGCCAGCCCTGACCTTCTGCCTTTTCTACTTTTTGGGAACCAGACCCGGGCCGGGCCCTGTTTCCGCCTGTCCCCGCAAACGACCCTTTCCTCCCAATTCCGTCCCCTCGCCTACCCTTGGCCCCCCACCGCCGGGCAACCCCCCCAGTGGAAGTGCCTGGTAAAACCCCCGCGCACAAGACCACCCCGCTTTGGGGGCAGGCTCTGGGGAATCCCGGACCCTACTTAGTTTCCCAACCCCCTTTGGTGTGGGCTTACCCCAAATCGCCTCCCGGTGGCCCCAGTGGAACCACCCCCAAAACCGTTACAGTAGGATCAGCCAGGGGGAATCCCGCCCAAAAGGTGCCCTTGCCAAGCTTCCCAAACATCCCCACCGTCTTTGGTAAAACCCAATTGCAACAGACCCGGAAAGAAAAGCACGGAAAGCTCGAGCAAACCCCCCTCCAGGGTGCAGCAGCTCATCCCCCGTCCATCAGCAGAAACCCCTGGCCATCTTTCCAATTGTTGCCCCTGCCTTACGGTTCCGGGTGGCTTGAGGGGTCAAAGCTTCAGCTGTCGTTTCCCATCAAAGTTGGGACGGAGCCCCAAAATTTCTGCAGGGGGTTTTTTCATCCCCCAATTCTTATCCCTGTGGATTTGATGGAAGACCCATTTTCCTGCCCAACGCCCGTGCAAAAGTGGCTTTCGTGGTAAAGCCTCCCCCTCCGGGAAGGCCCGGGAAGGGGGCCTACCCTCTGGGGGAAACAGGAACGTTCCGTAAACGGCAGACCCTTCATTTGGGTTCCCCCGCTGGGGTTTCCGAAATTCGTCGAGGGAAACCAGCTTGTGCATCCTCCCCCTGAGAAGCCCTCCAAAAAATTTTCGCCAGGGGGGGGCTGTCTGTGGGGGGAACTCCCGAGGTGTTTTTTCTGCACTTGGGGGCCTTGAACGGGTCATGGAACGGGGCCCGCTCTGTGGGGCCACCTTCAAGAAAAGGGCTCTCAACCCGATTTTAAAGGATGTTTGGCTCAAAGAGATCTCCCGTTTTCCCCTCAGTGACCTGATCCGGTTGGGGAACCCAAAATTGACTAAGCTTCATTGAAGGGGAGGAGGGAATTTCGGCAAGAGTTCATTTCATGTCAACCCGGGGTTTTCCCACGCCTGGCCCCGGGTTTTTCCAAAAGTCCTCCTGCTCCACAGCCGCCAACAACCCCCCGGAGGGCCCATGCAGATTGATGGGGGTCGTCTCTCTAAAGAAAAGGTTTTGGGCCCCAGCGCCCGGCAAAGGAATTTTGTCCCTTACTGTGGAACCCCAGAGAAATTACCGGGGGAATTGCCCCCAAGGCGCCCCAAAGCCGGGAAAACTCCCGCCCCCTAGGTTTTATGGGAGAGGCATTTCCTGGTAAAAAAAACCTCCTCCATTTCCACATCTGTTGATGCCCTTTGCGGGGTCTTTTCTCAAAAACCGGGGGTCCCCTCTTTCCCCCCAAGGTTCCGGCGTTTTTCTTAAATTGGGTAAATTTTTAAAACCCCGGGGAAAAACTTCTTTTCCACCCGTCTTTGGTAAAGGAAGCAGTATTCGGCTTCCGGTGGTGGGCCCTTTTGGAAAAAAAACCCCTCGTCATCTCATCCGTCAGTGGGGGCTGCTTAGGGGAAAACCAACCATTTTTTGTCCCCAAAAACCCTGCCCCTTTCACGGGGGGGTTCCCTTGCCATAAAGGAAAAAAATTTTCGCCTTCTATGTGTTGCCTCGCTCCTCATCACCGGTCCCCCTCAGGACTCCCATGGCTGCGGTTCCACTTCCTATCCTGGACCCGGACATTGGGGAAAGGGGACGTTTGGGGTCCCCCAATTTTGGGGGGGTTGTTTGGGGGAAACCCCGCCCGGTGCTTTTCCCGCTCTCACTCGACCCTTCAGGAGCCGTTGCCCAGGCCTTCCGCACCAAAAATTTTGGGAGTTTGGCCGGGTGTGGGTTTTCCCCCAGAGAAAAAAAACCCAGAGTTTCCTCCCCCATGTCCCTAAAGATTTTTTTGGGGCCCCGGGGTTTAAAACCCCCCCTCGGTTTCCCGGGGACCCAAGCCATGTCTGAGTACTTCCCGGAGAATCTCAGGGAAAAGGGGTTTATCCGGAAATCCCCCGTTTTTCCCGGGGGGGTGCGGGATTCTTTTTTCCCTAAAAAAGAAAAGGGCGGTAAAACCCTTTCCGCCCCTGCATTTGACCCCGGGTTTTTGGGAACAAAGATCACGGTGAAAAAAAATTACTCATTGCAGTTTGGGTAAAAGAATTTTGCCACCTGAAGGGGACAAAGATCGTCTCCCAAGTTGGACTTGAGGGGGCCCCACAACTCGGTCCGAATTCCCGCCCCAAAGGGGGATGAATGGAAGTGGCCTTTAAAAACCAGGGGTGGGCACTTTTAAAATACCTGGTGGGTGCCCTTCGGTGTGTAAAAGCGCCCCGCCGTCTTTCTAAGGAGCTGTTTAAAAGACGTTCCCTTTCAAGACCTCCCTACTCCCGCCCTGGTGGTTTAAACCCTTTATGATATCCGGTGTACTCTCCCCGACCTCGGGGGCCCACCGCAGTTTATGTTTGCCAAAGGGGTTTTTAAGGTCTCTGGGAAACCATCTGTATCCAAGTAGGGAAATGCCCTCTTTTCATCAGACTACCTCCCCTTCCTGGGTTTTCGTCAAATTTCCCGACCAAAACCACGGTTTGGGTTTCCAAACAAAAACGTCAGCCCCGGGGGTTTTCAGTGGCCCCGGCCCCGTTGGGGGCAGCGGGGTATACAGCGTTTCTTGGGTTTCTGTAAACTACTATCGCCCAAATTTATCCCTCAAATTCCTAAACCCGGTGTCCCCGATAGTGGCCCCCTTAAACCCAAAAAAAAGCCAATCCCCGCAGCTGGCCCGTCCCAGGCCGAAGAGGGGGTTTTTTGAGGGGCCCCAAGTCCCGCCTTCTCTAAAGGGGATCTATCCTTGCACCCCCGGATTTCCCGCAAAACCTTCACGCTGGGAAATGGATGCCTCGTTTTGTGGGAGCCGGGGCAGTTTTTTACGCAAAAAGGGGCCCAAAGGGTTTAAGGGAAACCCTTTTCAAAAGTGCGGCTTCTTTTCCCAAAAAGTTCTCGTCGGCCCGGGGAAGGGAAATTAAAAACGAAAGGCCGGGCCCCGGGGGGGTACTGGGCCCTAAAAATGGCTCTGGAAAGAGGGGGCGTTACTGCTGGAGGGTGCCCCGTTTCTCCATCCATATCTACTTGGACCACAAAAACCTCCAATATCTTAAGCGGCTCAGGACTTAACCCACGCCAAGGCTTGGTGGTCCTCTTTTTTCCCCCCGTTTCGATTTCCCAATCCAAATTTAGGCCTGCAGGGGAAAAAATTGAGAGTTTAAGCCCCCATCCCGTTTTCCTCCGCGTGGTGGGGGGAAGATTAAAAAAATCCTTTAAACCCTAATTCCTCCAGAAAAGTTTAACTTTGGCCCGCTCCAGTTTGGGCCTCCGGAAGGTTCCCCCCCTGGAAGGGCTTTTGTGCGCCCTTTCTTCCGCAGACGGGTTTTTTAAAAATGCCGGGCATTGCTCTTTGGGGGCCGGCCCATTTCCCGGGGCCCCAAGAACCTTTCCCCCTGATATCCCGGGTTTTATTGGTGGCCAAAACTTGAAAAAGGATGTTTAAGGGGCCTTTAATTTTCCCTTGTGGGCTCCCTTTTCCCCCCAAAAAACGCCCAAAGCCACAAGCCGGGAGGCCCAGTCAGCCAAATAAAACCCCTCCCAACCCCAACCCTTGGACAACATTTCCATGGGCTTCCAAAAATGATTTTTACTCCGTCGTCTTTGGCCAAAAACCAAACATTTGGGTGATCCTGATCCCCTTCTCCAAGTGGCGCCCTTTCGTCCCCCTTGCCGGCCTGCCGTTTTGCCCCCGTTGGCGGAGTATTCTTTCTTCATGTTTCCGTTACATGGACTCCCTCCCCAAATCGCTCGGGGGCCCGGGGGTTTTTATTTTGTCGGGAGGTTTTTGGGGAGCCCTGTTTAATTTTAAAATTAAGGGGAAGCTCGACTTCCCCTTTGGGCCCACCCCCCACAGACAAAACGGCCGAGGGGGAGAGGGTCCAAACCGGTCTTGGGGTGTTTCCTTCGCCAAATTTGTCTCCCGGGAAAGGCAAGATGATTGGGGTTTCCCCCTTGCTGCCATGGGCAGAGTTCTCTTATAACTCCCTGGGGTCTGAGTTCGCGGGGGTTTTCCCCTTCTACCCTTGTGTATGGCCTGCTTTCCCGCCCTCCCCCCTCCCTGGGAACCTCCCCGAAAATCCCCCCGGCCGGCGGACCCACTAGTGCCCAAAAAAATGAAGGCCCAATTTTGATCCCAAAACCCATCGTCTCTGCTCCCTGCTTCCCGAAACCCCATGAAACTCAAAAACGGAAAAAAAGAAGAATTCCTCCAACCCGGGTTTTTTCCCCAGGGGACAAAGGGGTTTTCCCCTTTGGCCCAGATTTTGTCCGCCATAAGATGCCTTCTCACAAAAATGGGCCCCGTTTCCCGGGACCCCCTTTTAGGTCAATTCAGCCGCAAACAAAACCCAGTGGGCCACCCAAAATCCGGCTCCCCCCCTTTCTATGGGGAAAATTTCCCCCAAATCGTTTTCCCTGTCTCCTTACTGAAAAACCCCCGGCCTCAATTTTCTTTTCCCCGAAGGCTGTTCCTCCTTCCTTTTGTGGCTGATGCCCCAATTTTCTTCGAGGTCAAAGAGATCTGGGGATGAGAGAACTAGAGGAAAAAAAAATACTTTTTTTGTGGCTGGAAAGGGGTTTTGGTTTCCCGAAGAGAGGTCTTGGGAGCCCGGGGGAGAATATCTTGAAAACCCCCAGGGCCCCTTTTATCCAGAAAATTCCTCCCCAACCCTAAGAAAAGGGGGGCCCAAAAAAGGGGGGGGCCCAAGAGGGGGGGCTGTTTTTAACCCGGGCGCCCCTCGGGGGCCCCCTGGGCCCAAAGGGCGCGGGCGCCCCCTTTCTCCCAAAACCCCCAAAACCCGGGGCCCCGTCCCGCAACCCTCGGGTTCGGGGTTTCCCCTCACCCCCCCCCCGTCCCCGCCGGCGTTCATTACCCGGCCCCCCCTCCTGCTTTTGGGCCCGTCTCCGTCTCCCCGGGACCCTTAGCTCCGCCCTGGGCAAGCGCGTGCCCGCAGTTTTTAAATTTTAAAGGGGGATGCGCCCGGTAATTTTTTTATTTTCCCGGGGACCCGCTCCCATTTTTAAATCCGGGCCCCTTTCCCTTGGGGGCCCCGCCGGTTTTTGGGGTATTTCCCCGGTTTGGGGAAAGCCTTCCCCAGTATTGTCTATTCCTTCTAAACCCTGTACCGACCTCGAGCTTAAAGTTTTTCCGACCACCCAACCCCGCCGCCCCGGGCCCCGACCTTCCCTGTCTACGTTTACAACCAAGCCGCCTGGGGCCTGACCTCCTGCCTGTCCCCCAAATACGCGCCCCGCCTGCCGATTCCCTACCCTTTGCCTACCCCTTTGGCCCCCACCGGGAGGGAAACCCCGCCAGTGGGAATGGGCCTTGGGGAGACTCCCGCCCCCAGCAAACCAAACCCCGCCTTTTCGGCGGGGTCTGGCGAATACCCGGGGCCTTTCTTAGATTCCACTCCCCGGGGTTTGGGCTTACGCCAAACGCCTCGGTGGGCCCCGGGGTTTCCCCCTCCCGGGCCGTTTCACATAAACCCGTGAATAAACTTTTTGCCCTCACCTTAATTACAAACCCTTTTTTCGCCCAAAAGGCTAAAAACACTATCCCATTGTTCTGTACAATGGGCCAAACGTCAGTCTCCCATTTCATTTTTAATGGGGAAAGCTGTTGATTAAAAATTTATCCCCCGCCAAGTAACTTATACTTTCAAATTTTAAATCCCTTCGGGGACTGTGCTCCAAAAAACTAAACTTTTGGGGGGAGCAGATTTAATGGCAGACCCACTTGTGAAGCTTAAACCCTGAACCGTATGCCTCAACTGCAAATTTTGGAAAAATATTGGCGCGGAGGTCAAACTTTTCCTGCAGCTGAGTAAAACCCAACTTTTCTGAACCATCAAAAATTTTGGGAAAAAAGACAATCCCCAACTGCTTTCCCATCTTTTAAAAGTCAGCAATTTGAAAATTTTCGGAAGCGCGATTGAACCATAGCGGGGTATATTGGTAAATGAGGTATCCCCCCAAAAATCCTTCCCTCAAACCACACCTTTACATTTTTTCGGGTTAGGAAGACTGAAGAATTCAGTTCCGCTTTCTCGCACCCAGATACAACCAAAGCGGCCAGGCTTTAGTTACTAGCAACTTGCCTACTGGACCCATCCTTCCCTAGCATCCCCCCTGCAAAATGCTGCCTTGTGGGGTAAAAAGTGAGCAAGTGTTCGGGATAGAAAGTCCCCCTCACCCTTTTCTCTTTGAAATAATTTAACCCAACCCTGGCATGGCCCTTTTTTCCCAAAAGAACTCTCTAAGAGTCGGTGTATTTTATTAAAGATTTTTAAAGGGGACCCAAATTGGGGGTTATAAAAAATGTGGAATCTGTGATAGAACTTTTTAATTTAAAATTTTCCTCTACCTATAATGAAAAAGGCACTTACCCCATACTTTTATCTTTTTTGTCAATCTGTAAGTGGGGGGAGCACATTGTGGGCAATAAAATTTTGCGGGCGGAAATGATTTTTATTCCTAAATTTTTGAATAAATGTTATATCGAGCAAAAATTTCCTGCCCTATACTTCCTTAGGGAGAGGATCCGGGGGGAAAAAAGGTAGATTGTCCCAATTAATTCTTAAACCTGCCCAAAACCCCAAATCCTTATGTAGGACATGATTGGTTCGGGAGAAGAAGTTACTTCCCAGTAAAAAAAGCGTCGTCCGATAAAAAAAATTCCTCCCCCATGTTCCATGTTTCCCCCATGTAATGTCTCTTGCTTTTCTGAAACACAAGCAGGGGCTCAATGGCCAAGGCAAAAAAGGGGAGAAAAAGGGGCAACCCTGTCTAGCCCCCTCGGTAAGTAAAATGCCTCTGACTTCAAGCCATTAGGGGTTCTAGCGCGTGGTTCTGAACAAAAGTTTAACTGCCGTAAGAAATTTGGGACCAAACCCCTTTTTCCCCTCTGACGCCCCAAAGTACCCCATTCCACACTGTCAAAAGCTTTGGCACGTCCAAGAGAGAACTGCCCTGCCCCCCCGTTGCCCTGTATCATTTTAAATTGAGAAAAGTCTTCTTTTTTAATGGCAGTTAATTATTGGGCATAAAGCCGACTGGTCTTATGAACCCACTTGTTATGCTTTGCTTAACCTATTATAATACTTTTGCCAATAGCTTAACATCTTGGAAGTACGAGAGGGCGTGGACTGGACTAGAAGCATCCTTATCGGTGAAGAATCAGTAAAATAACTGTTTCCTCTTTGAATAGGAAGTGACCATCCTGGACTGCCCCTGGAAACCTCAGTAACTGGTAAAAAGGGTTTTCCCTTGTGGGCTTAAAAAAATTTTGGAAGACCGTCCATTCCTGGGCTTTTTCATTTGGGGCCGGGCCCCAAAGAAACCCTTAGTTCTTCACAAGTAATTGGCTCCTGAACTTACTATTTTCCGTGATAGAGAGGGAAGGGAAATGTTGAAAGTAATCTTCAATGTACCCCACCGACCCTCCACCCCCAAAGGGTATATAGAGATTTATAAAACTGTAGCAAAAACTTTTAGGATATTTGCTTTCTCCCTGAACAGTCCCATTGTCTGTTTTTTTTGCAATATGACGGGATGCTTGCGGGGATTTCACAATATTAGTGAAAATGTCCTGCCTTTCTCCTTGACAAAATAACTTGTGAAAAAAAAACTTTTTACCCTTTGCTATTTTAATAAAACTGCTATTAAATTTTTCTTTTGGGCCTCCCCCCATTGTGCCTATTATTCTCAAAAGGGGTCCCAAGAAAATTCTGTTCTCCCTTCGCTACCTATCCTCAAGATTGGGTAAATCTGTGTTAAAATTTTTTTCTTTTATAATCTTCAAATATAAACCCCTCTTACAAATGCTTTCATGGATCCCACACACAGCCACTAAAGCAGTTCCCTCGTTATTAGCAAGAACTCCTTAATTTTGCCTGTCGAGCCCCTATCAATTACACCCAAAGGGTTTTTTAGGCGCCACCCCCTGCCGACCCCAGACCCCTCCATTCCACAGTCCAAACACCTGTCAAGGGGGAGTGTCAGAAATACAGCGGGTTGAATATTTTAACTGATTGACAAGGGCATTGAGTCCCAGGCCACGCGAGGTCTATTCTAGAGATTTAATGTGCATAGCTAATAACCGAGTATTGCTTTTTCGTAGAGTATTTAGTCTCCAAATATCACATAGACCCACCTCCCCCAACGTTTTGCAAGGGAAGTAGGCGGGCCTGGGAGTCGATATCTCCCGCATGAAAAATTTGGGCCCCGCATGGATGCAAATATTTTTTAAAATCACCAAGATTTAAACTGGGACTCCTGGGGGGTGATTCCAACGGTTAGTATTTTAAAAATTTCGCTTGAGTATGGAGGAGGGATAATAATATAGCTACTATAATAACTGGGTTAAGTAAAGTTTCAATGAAGTAAAAACATATCTAAATCTGGATAGTTTTTGAATCAATACAAAATGCTTCCCCATTGAATACGGCAAGTGACCATCTGGACTGCCCCCTGGGAAAACCTCTAGTAAAATGGTAACAAGGTTTCCTTTTGGAGTTAAAAAATTCAGTGGAAGACCCGTCCTTCCTGGGCTTTTTACTTGGGGCCTGGCACAAAGCACCTCTAGTTCTTTACAAGAATTGCTGCCCCAGAACTTTACTTCCCGTGATAGAGAGGGGAAAGGGAAAATGTTAGACAAGTAATCTTCAATGTCACCCACCGACCCATAGACCTACCTCCATCAACAGTTTTGCAAGGGAAGTAGGCTGGGCCTAGGAGTCGATATCTCCCCCATGAAATTTGTCCCCCTAGGATGCAAATAATTTTATTAAAATCAACCCAAAATTAACACTGGGACTCCTGGGGATGATTCCAACAGAGTTGTATTTTTTTAAAATTTCGCTTGATATGGAGGAGGGATATATATATGTACTATAATAACTGGGGTTTAAATAAAATTTGCAATGAAATAAAATATTACCCTCTGGATCATTTTTGAATCAATACATTAAAAATGGGTTATGAAATTAGTACACTTACCCCTCTAGAAAGCGGGAGTACACCGAGGGTATGCGTCCCCCAACCCTGTCTTTTCAGCCAGTGGGTTTGCCTTGTTAGGTGGGCTCGGGCAGAAAAAACTATTGCCGGTGAACCTTCTGCAACCAGGAGTTAACAGATACGTTTACTGGGTCCCCATGCCCCTTCGTTCCAGCCACAAGTTAATAAAAGCCAAAATTTCAGTTAGGCAATATATCCCAACCGCTGGAGTAAACTTTTTTCACAGCCCTTATTGTAAGTTCATAAGCAATAGGTCTCTCTCAAAATAATCCACCCTATAACAACAGTTAAAAACCCAACCATTGTAAATATAACGAACTTTTAAAATAAATCCCCCTTTCCCGCCAAGGGAACGGGGTTCCCAAATCTTTGAGCATCACTCAAGCTAGATTAGACTTTAGCTCAACTACTTTGTAGTGTTCCTTAGCATTATTACCATAACAACAACAGCCCCCCGTATCTTATAGCTCAGTATTTGCTAAGGAAAAAAAAACATGAAATTTTCAACATAAAAAAAGCTATACAAAGAAATTTTCGCAGGTTCAGTGTTCATCCCGGGGCTTTGTGTCTCAGGGCCTGTCATCAAATCCCGCCAAAATGGTGCTTCTTGGGGCGTCAAAAATATGTGTCGTGTTAAAATTCAGAAACCCTTAAACTGGGGATACATATAAAGTACACCAGACAGGCTCCTAAGTTGACGCTTAAAGTCTGTAAATTGGGCACGGGCTTCTGCACCTCTGCAGAAAAAATCTGGGTAGATAGATACAGGGGACCATCAATTTGTATGTCCATTTCCCCCGGTGCTCCGGATAGCGTCTCTGTCCCTATATGTAATTTTTAACTTAAGAAATAGGCCGGGTTGAAACCCCCTGGAGGAAGGGGGAAAGAGCAGGCACCGGTGGGCCCTCTCAATAGCAAAAAGTCAGAAGGGTTCTTTTACAAAAAAATTGAATAGCCTGGCTTCAAGAATAATCTGGGTCTCGACCCCCGCTTCCCCCGGACTCTCCAGTCGCAGATTGTTCCGCGAGACCTATTTTCAAGTCATTTTACCTTGGCATATTGGTAAAATATGATTTTTAGCAGCAGCAAAGGGCCTTGCAGGGGAACGCATCTTTTTGAGCACTTTTCCTTTTCCCCAGCTGCCGGCACTCTGTTATTTTAATTTTGCGCATTCTTGCCCCAACATGAGAATGTCCTTTTTAAGTCTCCAATTGTGAAGTTAAAGTATTCAGAGGGTATTACAAGGGGTTGGCAGAAAAGGTTTATTGTAGGAGCTTTTTTTTTTCAGGTCTGTGCTGCCGGGGACATGGGTTTTTGATTGTGTCCCTGTGGGCCCCCTGCTTGTCCCTTGCTCATCTGCCCCGACTCTCTGAGGCTGATGCAGATGCAACATGTTACTTTTAGTGAGTGCTGGGCTCACAGGTGTTTGTGGCATGCCCCGTAGCTCCCTGATCTTTTCTGGGTAATGGGTGAGTGTGAAAGCGCTCCAGCTTAGCTCCACCTCTGCCCCTTTCACTGATGTGCCCATGTGGGGACAGCTCCCCTCCTTTGCTTGTTGATCCTTTTCCCGGGGTTTCATGGCTTTTTTCTGACCCCAAGTGCTCTGTCCGCTCCAGGGAACCCTTTCCCTCTCCTTTCCCTGCAATCCAGGAACAAATGCCAGTTGCTACCGGGTAATAGCAGGATAGTAGCAGAAGCTCAGCACCCCATTCTCTTCTGCTGCTCAAGACGCCCCCCCGCCATTACACTTTTTACTTTTGTTATTCATCTTGTGTTAATAGTGTGCTTACCTTATTTTAGGGGCATGACAAAGTAAAGCCGATTCTGCTGTAGGCAGCTATTTTTCCTCCATGGAGGGGGGCATTATTGTATGGCTGTTGAGTGCCAGGGCTGCTTTTTGCTCCCATATGACTTTGTGCTTAAAGCAGCTGTCTCAGCATGCTGTTTTTTAAAACAGCCCCAAACCCCACCCCCACACCACACACACACATTAGAGTACTGATAAATATGGTACATATTAGAACGTTCTAGTGTAAGTTTACGCCTCCTAGTATGGTTGGTCACTTTATGTCACCAATGTCGGACTGGAGTACCTAGGGCCCACAAGTGGAGTTGATTCTAGCGGCCCACCAGTTGAGCTGTTTCTGGGCCCTGTGGTGGAGTTTATTTTAGTGGCCCACCTTACAGCTACTACAAATCACTATACATTCCTCTTATTCTCTGCCTCATTGCATCTTTCTTTCTGCTTTACTGCCTCTCCCGAGGATGTACATGAAGTTAAAAAACAACTCCAGGTGTGCCATGCTCAGGAGCCCACCGGGAGTTTCCCCTATTCTTCTGTGGGCCAGTCTGAGCCTGTATGCCACATCATTTTTGGCACACAATGCTGCATGCTAAGCCACAGTCTCTTTTCACAAAGTCACACCCTTTTTTGTCGGATGAGGCATGGAAGTGTCTGGAAACTGTCTAAAACACATAATAAATGTGGTATAAAGCATGAATGCCACAAATTGCATCAGAATTCTGGCACAATTACCATAATAAATGCGCCCCTATATTAAGATTTTAAAGTGGGTCCTCCATCAGAGCAAACCTTCCTGATTGTTGCATTTTTTATCTAGCTATCAGGGTAAACTGTATACATTCACACATTTCTTAAGCAGTGACTGTTGTCACTATTCTGTTCCCATAGCAGGAAGATCGGATGACCCCGTTAAAGTGTATTCGAGGCAATGATTGAAAGCAGATTATGTACAGTGCTCCCTCAACATGAAATATTAATTGGCTCTGGGATGACCATTGTATGTTGAAACCATGGGCGGCATGTATGATCGGGAGTTGCGCCTGTTTTCTGGCGAAAACTGCGGCTCACCGATTCGAATCGACGCTCTTATGTGTTTTTATTTGTTTATTTTCGTTTCCCCAATATTATTGTTCATTTTATATAGAGATCGGTACAACTTTGTGAGTTTTATCATTTGATTTTGGGCATGTACAGTTTTATTATAGATTGCATTAGAAAACCCATAAGAGCGTCACTCGCTCTTCCATTGTTCCAAATAACCGCACCTCTTTTAACTTAGCCAATCACAAACAGAGCTCGCTCTGCATTTCTTTTTCCCATAGAACTCTATGAGATAAGTAGCTCACCGCTGATTGGCTAAGTAGGACGAGCCCCTCTTCCCCCCAACCAATCACAGTACTAGAATATTTCCCAAAGACAGTAATATCTTTTAGGGCGCCCTTCTATCGCGCCCTTCTTGCTCCACTCAAAATAGACGCACTACATATGATTGGTGGATTCATATCTGCTGCCTGGTCTCAACCAATCAGCTCTTTTCTGCCTTTTTTTACTGTATTTTGAACTGTCCCTCCTTTTCAATTGATTGGTCAGTACTTCTCTATAGGTTATAATGGTTCACTGTTGCTCCTATTCTGATTGGCTGGTTTATGCCGACCAATGAGAAGAGCTTACAGAATTTGAGTTACTGTATTTCCTGGCAATTTTCTATATCGCAATTCCTGATATAGCGCCGGTCACGGCGACAAACGCATTGTTAGTGATTTTATTTATGTATGTTTATAGAAGGTTTTAGCTCTTTTACAGAGAATGTTTTACACTTAATAAAAACGATTTATTTACTAATAATCCATGCCGCACGGCGCTGAGATTTCAGTGCCCCGATCTCTCCATAGACTACAATGGAACAAAGTAACTCGCGCTCTGATTGGCTGGGATAGCCAAGCCCCTGCTAGCTCAACTAATCAGCTCTTTTCTACCTTTTTTACTGTATTTTGAACTGTCCCGCCTTTTAATTTGATTGGTCAATACTTCTCCATAGCTTATAATGGGTCACTGTCGCTCCTATTCTGATTGGCTAGTTTATGCCAATCAATGAGAAGCGCTTACAGAATTTGAATTACTGTATTTCCTGGCAATTTTCTATATCCAAATTCCTGTTGTTGCGCCATTATTGATTTTTTGTTTTTGATTTTATTTATGTATTTTTTTAGAAGGTTTGAGCTCTTTCAGAGAATGTTTTACACCTAATAAAAACGATTTTTTTGAACCATACTCCATGCCTCACGGAGCTGAGAGCTGAGATTTATTTCTTGAGCGATCCTATGTATTTTCACTTTAATTTTTAATGATCCACTTTTTCACTACATTTAATCGCTTTTAGACAGCTTTGATTTTTCACTTTATTCATTCATTCATTTGAAAGACAACTCTTTTTGCTATTCACTAACATGTTTAATGATTTTTCGCTGATTTTCAGCCTGTCTCGAATCGGAATACATGTTAGGTGCAGTCCCGCACTGCGCCTAAGTCCCCCACTGCTCCTCACACACTGGCGTGGCGCAGGGAACTTTTCACGGCATGTATGAGTGCACCTCCTCGGGCGGCGAATCTTAGGCGCAGTCCCGCACTGTGCCTAAGTCCCGCACTGCGCCTCACACTCTGGCGAGGCACAGGGGACTTTACACCTCATGTATGAGCGCACATCGGGCGCTGACATACATGAGGCGCAGCTTTCACTTTAAATCGGGCGAAAACGTGCGCTCCGACGTGCCGAGATTCATACATGTCGCCCCATAGCTCTATGGAAAACTGGCAACTGGTTCCAAAGCCCCAAAATTTCACCACCATAATGCAAAATGATATTTAAAGAGAATTAACCAGATGACTAATCCAGATAATGCCGTCCTTACATATAACAATCACTAAGAGCTGCTGGAAGTTGGAAATCACATTCTATTTTGTGGACAGAGGCTGCGTCATGTACTTTATACATAATTTACCAGAAAAAAAAGAAATGGGGTCTTCATCTGGTGCCAAAAGGAGCTGCTTATCCTGGCACATGTAAAGAGCGGTATAGAACAATTAGTACTGCACTGTACAGTAGAGAGGTACTTCTAGACCCCCCAATGTAAAATGTTCATGATTATTGGTTGGATCTTCTAGTCAATCACGTGCCACAAATTGGCAGTGTCCATGACGTTGTATGCTGAGTGAGATTTCAGGATACAATATCCTAGGAAAGAACATTGTATATTTGAAACTAAGGGCCACATGTATGAAAACTGTCTTGGTCTAAGACTTTCCTTGTTGCCCATAGCAACCAATCACAGCCCCCCCCCCCTTTCATTTCATGTAGTGCTCTGAAAAAAATGAAAGAGGCGCTCTGATTGGTTGCTATGGGCAACAAGAAAAGTCTTAGACCAAGAAAGTTTTCATACATGTCCCCCTAAGTGTTGAACTTTCTTTGATGACCATAGTAGTATAATGTTGTACCGTGTTAGCCATAGAAAGTAGTAGAAGAGTAAAGAAAGCAGGCGAAACCTTTCAGAGGCTAACTGAGTATATTTGATGATGAGCTATCGAGAGTACTAGCTACCTTCTTCAGACATGATGTTATACAAGAAACCGAAAATTTACAGACATTTTATAAACAGAAGACACGGACCTTCAAAGGAACTTAGAATCTTTAAAAATAACAAATTGCAATATACAGCATTTACAACAGGTCAAGAAATAAACAGTCTGGAAACTAGTGGGATGTGATAGGAGGGATCAGTAATTCTTCCTCTTATCTCATTTGCTCTCAGATCATGATTTGTGTCCCTCACAGTTCACACATAGTGTGACATGAAACTGGCATGATTATTTAGTCCATTTTGCAGAGTTTGAAATTTTTGCATTAGCTTATATTCCCATTCCTGACCATAGCAACACACAGAATCAGGATTAATACAGGTTATCCAGAACCAAATACCAAAAAGAATCAAGAAAAAAAATCAAAATAAATTCACTGGGCAAGACTAAAACTTAACCTTTACCTAGTAAAGGTTAAGCTTTAGTCTTGCCCATAGCAACCAATCAGAGGCCAGCTTTAATATCTTTAGGGAAGGTTGAAGGGGTCTTTTCACCACAATGTTTCACTGAGTTTTAGCAGTTTTGCACTTACCCTATCTCCTCAGTCTGTGGGTGGTTCTACAGCAGTTATCAGCATATTCAACCTTTAGGGAACTGTTACTCTGACAGTGCCGGGGATTTTTATCTCTGACAAGATTACAGATAAAGCCATGCTTTTCAGTCCTCACAGCACAAGTACCTTTTGTTTAAAGAATCTTGATCTTGTTAGATTTAATTTGTTTGCTTTGATCTCAGTCCATCAATGGGATGACATCACTCCCTGATCTCTGTTCTCAACTAATCAGATAACAGACATCTGTCTGGTATGCAGAAAACCATAGAAACCTGTGTGCACTTAAAAACGCTCTTATCTCATGACTAAAGTAAAAGCTATTGGCCAATGTATTTAGAAAAAGTCTTCATTTAACTGTCCCTTTAGGTTGAAAGCTAATCTTTATAGTGTGAAAAACCCCTTTAATAAAAGAAAGCTGAGCTCTGATTGATTTCTACAGGCAACAAAGACAGTTTTACACTAAGACACTTTTAATAAATAGAGCCCATTATATCATGAGCACTTGACAGCTAACCGTACTAGAATACATAAAATTGGTTAAAAAGATATACCTAGATTTTATTTTATACCCTAATTAATAGCATTCAAAATACATCTCACGGGGTGAGCTCCTTCGATAAAAATATGGATGACAGGCTTTCTTACTCCCTTAACCCACCTAGATGTATGGGTACATCCTGGTGACGTTAAGGAGTTGTGTAGCGGGATCGCAGCCGAATCCTGCTACACAGCCGCTGTGTGTTAGCGGCTAATTGCAGCTAACACCCGGCGTTTTTTTTTGATGCCGTGGCAATGATTGCTACGGCGTCCAAATGAATGAAAAACGGAGTCGCCCACTGTTTTTCACTCTGATCAGAGTCCCCGCAGCATAACTGCAGGGATCTGATGCCTGGATATGGCAGCAGCAAGCCTTGTGAAGGCCTCCATCGTTGCCATGTGCTTGTTTGCCCCACTTCCGGCCCCAGGCAGGAAGTGGGTAAAACGCCATCTTGGTACAGCCTAATGCATTGTCTATGCAATGCATTAGGCTGTATTAACGATCACACCCCCTAGTGGTGAAGCGCTCTAGGGTGACTCACAGTTAAAGTAAAAAATAAAAATAAAAAAGCATTGAAAGTTCAAATCACCCCCCTTTCGCCATTTTACAAATAAAAAAAAATAATAATAAAAAAGTTACATATATTTGATATCGCCGCATCCGAAAAAGTCAGATCTATTAAAATATAACATCATTTATCCTGTACACTGAGCACTGCAGAAGAAAAAAATTCTTCCAAAATTGCGGGTTTTTTGGTCATTTCAAGCCCTATAAAATTTGGAATAAAAGTGATAAAAAAAAGTCGCATGCATTCCAAACTGCTAGCAATAAAAAGTACATTTCAGCCTGCAAAAAACTCCGCCTCACTAACATCCGTAGGTGTTAGTACAAAAAAGTTATTGGTCGCACAAAGACGGCACCATGGCCCAATTTTCAAATATAGAAAATGTTTGGAATTTTCTTACGCCACCAAAACATAATGGAAACCCTACATGTTTGGTATTTCCGGATGCATATCAACCTGTAGAATACAGATAACACATCATTTTTACCGAAGATTGAACGCCACAAAAACAAAACTCCCCCCGCAAACAGCCCTAAAACCGTATGAACTGGGACAAGTGTTTTAAATATGGCAGAATTTAATCTAAATTGGATATTTTTAAAAACATCCTAGGCCTACCACTGTGAGACGGTACCATACCTTATGGTAATAAAAAAATTAGAAACAAAAAAACCCAATGTGGATCAACAGGGATGTAAAAGAGGCAATAAAAAACAAAAAGAAACGTTTCCCTACAAAAAACAGGAGGCATTGAAGAGGCACTAAGAAGCTATAGGGAAAAAAATAAAGTGTGTAAATAAGGATAAAGGAAGCAAAGCTGGAGACGGAAAACATTTTGGGTTTAATAGAAAGTAAAACTAACCTCAAAATTTTTTTTAACTATATATATAGTAAAAAAGATTAAAACGGTAAATGTTGGCCCTTTGAAAAATACTGAGGGAAGACAGTAGGGGGCGATGAGAAAAAAGCAAACGTATTAAAAAACTTTTTTTCTCCACTGTTTTACCGGGGAGGATGCCCTTTCCCTGTTGAACAGAGAGATGGGGTTTAAACCCCAACTTAAAAGTTTCCTTGTCTAACCCAGGAAGAAGTGCAGCTCCGTCTTAGGAAGATTTAAAATAGACAAATCCCCATTTTCCAATGGCATACACCCACGTGCCCCTAAGAGAGTTTAAGTGATGTCATAGATAGGCCCCTATTCTTAATATTAAATGGACTGTCTAATTAAGGGGGTATGCCCCAAAAGGGAAATTGGCGCATAGCAAATGTGTGCCAATATTCAAAAAGGGTCAAAAGTGATCCAGGAACTATAGGTCAGTAAGCTTAACCTCTTTTTAGGTAAAATGTTTGAAGGTTTTCTCAGAGATGCTATCCTGGAGTATCTCACTGAAAATAAATGTTAACGCCGTTTCAGCAGGGGTTCATGAAGGATCGGTCCTGTCAGACTAATCTCATCAGCTTCTATAGGAAGTCAGTGCTAGACTGGATCGGGGTGACACGGATGTCATATATCTAGATTTTTCTAAAGCATTTGATCGTGCCAAATAAAAGGTTGGTAAATAAAATGAGAATGTTTGGGACTGGGGAAAAGTGTGCAAGTGGGTAAGTACTGGCTCACTGATAGAAAACAAAGGGTAGTAATTAACGGTACAATACTCAGACGGGATCGCTGTTACTAGTGGGTAAACCCCAAGGGTCAGTATTGGCCTTCCTCTTTAAAAATTTTCATTAATGATCTTACACAGGGAATACACAGTAGAAAATCGATCTTTGCAGACGATACTAAGCTCTGTAAAGTAATCAACACAATAGAGGATAATATGTTATTACAAAGGGATCTGGATAAGTTGGAGGCCTGGGCAGGGAAATGGCAGATGAGGTTTAACACTGATAAATGCAAGGTTATGCACATTGGGAAGAGAAAACCATTACATGATTACATGTTAAATGGAAAAACACTGGGTAAAAAGTGACATGGAGAAGGACTTGGAATCCTGGTGGGACAGTAAACTTAATTGTAGCAGCCAGTGTCAGGCAGCAGCAGCCAAAGCAAATAGGATCATGGGGTGCATTAAAAGGGGCATAGATGCACATGATGAGAACATTATTCTCCCATTATACAAGTCACTGGTTTAGACCACACATGGAATATTGTGTACAGTTTTGGGGACCAGTGCACAGAAAGACATTGTAGAGCTTGAACAGGTACAAAGGCGGGCAACAAAAATAAAAAAAAGGACTGGATGGACTACAGTACACAGAAAGATTGGCAAGATTAGGGGTTTTTTAGTTTAGAGAAAAAAGGCTTCGGGGGGACATAATAAAAAATGTTTAAATACATCAAAGGGCAATATAGAGATCTCTCCCAAGATTTTTTTATACACAGGGGTGTTTTCTAGAACAAGGGGCATCCTTTACGTCTTTAGGAACGAAAGTTTCTACATAAAACATAGAAAGGGGTTTCTTTACTGTAAGAGCAGTGAGACTATGAATTCTCTGCCAGAGGACTGGTCATGGTGAATTCCATAACAGAGTTCAAAAAGGGGTTGGATGCATTTCTGGAGCGTAATAATATAACAAGTTATAGTGACTAGGATTCAGGAGGGGGTCATTGAAACCAGGGATTTTTTCTGATTGCCAGATTGGAGTCAGGAAGGAATTTTTCCCTAAAATGAGGACATTTGGCTTCTACCTCATTGGGTATTTTTGCCTTCCTCTGGATCAACACCTTAGCACAACAGGCTGAACTAGATGGACGACTTGTCTTTTTTTAGCCTTACAAACTATGAAACTATGAAACTATGAAACATGGTGAAAGTACATTTTTTTCACATTTTGCTCCACTTATAATTTTTTTACGGTTTCCCAGTATATTTTATGGTAATATGAATAAAACCATTAGAAAATATATCTTGTCCCATAAAATAAAAGCCCTCATATGTCTATGTAGGTGGAAAAATAAAAACGTTATGGGTTTTGAAAGACAAGGAGGAGGAAAATGAAGACTAATATTTTTTTCCTTTGGAGGGATTAAAGGGTTAATCATTTGTTATATCCAACCAGCCACTGACATTATGAAATGTCTTAGGACAACATGTCCAAAAATTGGTGGCGCCGCAGCAGTTTATAGGCACATTAAATCAGTGTAAGGTGCGCCAGAAAGTACGATCCTCTCAAAAATCTGGCGTCTGGTATACCTTGCATAGTAAACTTAATGCACCTTAGAAGGTGCATAGCGTATCATTGGCAGTGTATGTAATGCGCCTATCGAGGCGCATTGCGCAAATCGCGGCACATAGTATATCATTGGTAGTGTATGTAATGCACCTATCGAGGTGCATTGCGCAACGGAGGTGCATAGCGTATCATTGCTAGTGTATGTAACGCGTTTCGATAGGCGTATTGCATTATGGAGGCGCACAGTGTATCACTGTTACTATATGTAATGCACCTTTTTAGGCGCATTGCAATGTGTTGTGCCTGGCATATAATGTGCCTAGTTTTGGTATATTACAGTTCATTTACATCGAGAAAATGGCGTCAAAAGTGTTTTTGACGCAAAATAGACCCAAAAAAGTTTGCGTATTGGGTCACGTCGCCCTTAGTGTTTTGCAATACATGTTACACCGTGCGCAGAGTCTGCCCTCTCAGTATTTGAGGATGGCTAAGAACAATGGGACTCCCACTTGCAACACTCAGCTGTGGTTTAGAGGGTGAAGGTCAATTTAGCTCCCTTTGGTTCATCTCTTCATAGATTTCTTTAATATGTCTGAATGCCAAGTACCTCAGCACAGATATTTATTAGTGTGTACATGATGTCAATATACAGAATTATCACGTTTCTAAAGTTAGCATCTTCAGAATACACAATAGACTTCACATCTTAAGAAGTCAAAACCATACAAACTGCATTTATTTCAAATACAGAATTTAGTTCTGGGCTTTAATAGCATGAATTGGTTTTACAATTCTAAATTCTATTCTGTTCAGTAAAACCGGAATAGGGCCAGATTTGTATTGTTCAAAATTTCAAGTAGTGTGCCCTTATTAACATAAAATAAAAAAGATTCTAACAAAGAGTAAAACATTTTAAAGATCCATTGCAAGTATAACACATTGATTGACACAACATCCATCAAAGATTATTTGCTATTTTTGTTTTTCATTTCTGTTCATACCCCATTTCCAACGCCAATATAGATAACTGAAAAAACTCCTTTGCTACTGTGACGACAATGCAATCCACATGCAGAACTGATGGTGTGCTATCTTTGTAGTTCCAAATCAGTTGCATATTGTGGGTTCAGCTACCCATCTGAAGCTGATAAACACTTTACAGCCAAACTGATGAATTCAAAAGACAAAACACACATCTACAAATGTTTAACAGAAGTTCCCATGCACTATAACAATAACTTAAAGATTCAGCTTCAACCTTTTAGATTTTTTTATTTATTTTTTTTGTTGTTGATATCCTTACTTATATTATTGTTTATTACCTTTATATGTCAGAATACTAAACAATGTATTACCTTGCCATTATTTATGTATGTTCCTCTTATTATAAAAAGAACACTATAAAAACACTATAAAATACTTACCATGATAAACTCCTCTTCCTTTATCTTGTTTTACTTTATAAGGTGTGAGTGCTAGGAGGCAGATGTACCCAGGTGTGCGGGCATGCAGGGGTATGATTGGTGTTGGGACATGTAGTGCACTAGTGGAGAAATTACCACAGAAACACTTCAGCTTTGAAATCTTGCTAAGTTTTACTAACAGAAAGAACAGTTTACACTATCAAGATTGTTCATACACCTCCGCACATTACACTCTTCTTATTCTAAACACGATTCACAATTGTGCCTCTAGCAACTGCTCTGCATCCAAATAAATTCTGCCTATTCTCTACACTTGAATCACGCCTCAGTTTAGCGGCATTGCCTAGAGTACCACTACTAGGAATGCTCTTATCTAGTGACTAGCTTTGAAGGCCTCTAGTTTTCCTCCTTCCCTCACTCTTCTCCATAACTCTCTGTCTCTCTTTGTCAGTCAATCCTCTGCCTCCAACTCAGTTGTTCATTTTTCGCCTATTGGTATTGTCCTCTGCTGCTCCTGCTTCACTGTCGGCAACTGTGCAGGTGACTCCAATCTTAAGGGCATGTCACCACTGCAAGGGTTTTTGGCCGGTTTCTCAGCCGGTTTGCGTTTTTTCAGACCGCCTAAAAAACCGGACGAAAAAGAGCACAATGGTGCTCTATGGAAAACCCGTGCAGCAGTCCCCACTACACAGGTTTTCCGTCCGGCAGTTTTGCCACCCGCGGTCCACCCGCAATACATTGTATATGCATATTCTTCCGTCCGGTTTCCGGACGGAATATGTGCATCTCAATGTGAAGGGGGACACCACGGAGAAAAGCCGTCCCCACCGCGGCCGTGGGGACGGACACAAAACAGTGCAAATACCGGTCGCATAACGGACCGGTATTTGGCACTTGCCGTGGGAACGCACCTTAACAGTAGGTACCTAATTCACATAACTGAAACAGCAGCAGAACTGAGCCCGAGATGGCTCACACTTTATAGGCTTGCAACCCCCTACCTTCTCCTTTCCAAGACCTCTTGGTACCTATCTCTCTTAGTGTTTGCAGGCCTAAAGTAATTATACCTAACAAGTGCATATGACAGTCATTGTTGTTAATACATATTAAGAACACACATTGTTAATATGTGACCAGTTGTAGGATGATTCCACATCCTACAAGTTCAAAATGCAACTAAAAGAGTAAAAATATAGTTTTAAAGAGGTTTTCTCACTATACAGTTTCACAGAGCTACAGCCAGCTTCATACTCATACTTCCTGTTCAGGCTGTGGGCTGGTTTATAGTAATGATTGGCACATCAGCTCTAATATTCCTAACTACTCATGTTACAGTGACATGACTGCTGGAGATTTATAAACTGTAGTGCACAAAGCTACAAAGCTCTAAGTGTTAAAACTTGTCATTAACTTAGATAACCAAGCTCATGTGCTAGAGATAAGACTCAACAGGGAGTGACTCATCATGGTCATTTGACAGCTTGGAGCAATCAGAGATGAGCGTAGCAGAAAGAGGTGGTCAGTAACCTTGAGAAACTTGTGTACACTAGCAGTAGATAAAATCTCCTTTGCTTCCTAAACAAATCATAATCAAAACAGTAATGTATTTGGTAATAGTCTTTCCATACATGTTTAAAGATAATGATTGTGGTGAAATGGAAAAATTATCTTGAAGCCTTCTTCTAGAGATAAGTCATATAATCACTGGGGTAGAGACAGCACAGGTTCAGAACTTAAGATTTCATACATAGAAGGGATACTTATTTATTTAAAGTCTAAGGGCAACATGTATGAAAACTGGTTAGGTCTAAAACTCACTTTTAGTGAGTTAGACCTAAATAGTTTTCATACATGTGGCCCTAAGTTCTTGTTCATTTATTGGTCACCCTACAATCTACAATTGACAAAATCAGGAGGTTTCTGTTACTTATTAGTGTTGAGCGATTTCATTGGCCATCGACATCGGTCGATGGTCGATAGTCGACCATCATCGACCAGATAGTCGATAGTGAGCAGTCGATTATGAGCGATGACCATTAAAGTCTATGGGAGAGCAACAACACCTTCATTCTTACACCCAAACAGGCTGGAGAAGCTGGAATTAACATCCACAACAGTCAAATGGATACGTGCTACATCTTAGGCCACACACTTAGGTTATAAAAGCCACAGAAAAAAAAAACACACAACATTCACTATCCCTGTCTTGTACCACAGCATGACCCTTAAACTGCAGCACCCACAAATTAAAAAGTGCCATAAGGCAGTATGATTGAACCATCATCTTACTTGAACTGGACATTGAATATCCCGTCCTGGAACCAGCATGAGCCCCAAACCTGCATAAACCCCCAGATTTAAAAGTGCCGGAAAAAGGAGTCTTTCAACCACCATTTTAGTTGAACTGGGACATTGACTATAACATGTCCTGGGCCACACATGAGCCCCAAACCTGCATGACCCCCAGATTCAAAAGTGCCGGAAAAAAGAGTCTTTGAACCACCATTTTAGTTTCACTGGACATTGACTATACCTGTCCTCACCGCAGTATGGCCATTAAACCTGTCTGACCCCCAGATTCAAAAGTCCCGGGGAAAAAGGGAGTCTTCAACCACCATTTTAGTTTCACTGGACATTGACTATACCTGTCCTGGGCCACTGCATGAGCCCCAAACCTGCATGACCCCCAGATTAAAAAGTGCTGGAGAAAGGAGTCTTTCAACCACCATTTTAGTTTCACTGGACATTGACTATATCTGTCCTGTACCGCAGAATGACCATTAAAACTTTCTGACCCCCAGATTCAAAAGTGCCGGGAAAAGGAGTCTTTCAACCACCATTTTAGTTTCACTGGACATTGACTAAAAACTGTCCTGGGCCACAGCAATGAGCCCAAACCTGCATGACCCCAGATTAAAATGTGCCGTAAAAGGAGTCTTTCAACCACCATTTTAGTTTCACTGGACATTGCTATATCTGTCCTGTACCGCAGAATGACCATTAAACCTGTCTGACCCACAGATTCAAAAGTGCCGGGAAAAGGGTCTTTAAAACCACCATTTTAGTTTCACTGTATATTGACTATATCTGTCCTGTAACTCAGAATGACCATTAAACCTGTCTGCCCCCCAGATTCAAAAGTGCTGGGAAAAGGAGTCTTTCAACCACCATTTTAGTTTCACTGGACATTGACTATACCTGTCCAGGGCCACAGCATGACCAAAAAACCTGAATGACCACAGATTAAAAATATCCGGAAAAAGGAGTCTTTCAACCACCATTTTAGTTTCACTGGACATATACTGTCCCTGTCCTGGTAGCGCTTGCCCCTCCGTATGAGGGGCGGACCAATTGAGTTTCCCACGGGAAAAATACTGGTGGTTAACGCTCTTGTTCCACCCAGGGTGCCCTTTTTCTTGGCATTCTTTTTCTATTTTACTCAAGTGCTGGAGGAAATTGTCTCTGTACTTTGTTCTCTGTCCGTGCTCCATACTCCATGTCCTCTGAATAACCTACATCTGGTCAAGTTTTCCTGTCCCCTCCATTGTACAATTCAGAGGAATTTTTTTACCAGCTATTTTGTACATGCAAGTTTTTAGTATTTTAATTCTAAAAAAAAGATTTTTAAAAATAGGATGGAATCCGACATGTCTTAGTTTCTCTTTTTTTTAATTGTTTTAATGGTTGTCTCAATACAGAGATTGAAGCTATGTTAAAGATCTTGCAAAAACAAGTCATTTTGCAATATGTGTCCATTAACAGTGTCCTACCTATTCCTGTTTCTGACAGCACCATCATCCCTTGAGCCAAATCTTGACAAATGTGAAGAAACAAATGTCTGTTTAGAAACAACTTTTTTTTATAATAGGACCTGTAGTAAGCTGTATTTCAAAGCAAAATGCCCCCAAAAATTCAAAACATGACCCTTTAAACCACTTTGGACAATTGTGAAGAACAAATGTCTGTTAGAAACAAAAATTTTTTTTATAATAAAGGGCCTGTAGTATTGCTGCATTTTTAAAGCAGCATGACCCAAAAAAATTATAAAAATGACTTCTCAGCCACTGTTAAAAATTGTGAGGGAGAAATTGCCACTTAGAAGCCACATTTTCGTTCCAAAGGACCAGATTATTGCTGTATCCACAGCCCAAATGACCCCAAAAATTATAAATAGACTTCTCAGCCACTATTAAAAATTGTGAGGGAGAAATGCCACTTGGGAAAGCCACATTTCTGTTCCAAAGGACCATGATTATTTCTGTATCTCACAGCTACAATGACCCCCAAAAATCATAAATATGACCCCTTTTCAGCCACTATTAAAAATTGTGAGGGAGAAAATGCCACTTAAAAGCCACATTTCTGTTCCAAAGGACCATAATTATAGCTGTATCTCACAGCAAACATGACCTCAAAACCATTGACAATGCGAAAACTTCTTTAAAGATAAATGAGTAAATGGAATACTATTGTCATGAAACCTTGCTGTCTTTTCAGTCCTCCTCACAGCAAAACCAGCAAAATGAAACTGTTGGGAAAAGAGAATAAAAATTGCAGTAAGAAATGATCATTTTAAAAAAAAGTTTTCAAGAGGACCATTTCGTTTGAAGAGGAATGTGAAGTAGGGCCGGCAACTAAATGGTGACCTCGGCAATTGGGGCCACAACATCATCAGAGATCCAGGGCCTGATTCATCTTGATGAAAGTCAAACGATCCACATTATCTGTGGAAAGCCGGATGCGTTTGTCTGTAATGACTCCTCCAGCTGTGCTGAAGGTGCGCTCAGATATGACGCTGGCTTGCGGCAGGACAACACCTCTATGGCGGACGAGCCAGCTCGGCCATTCGTCCATTTTGGATACCCAGAAGTCTATTTGGGTCCGGACACATACAAAAACATCGGTGTTGAGACGCAGATAGTCCCTGTACCATGATCTTAAGCTGGTCTCTGTGTGTTGGATGTGTGCCCCGCAAATTTCATGCGTTGGTGAGGTGGTAACAAAGACTGCCAGAGGTCACCCATTAGGCTTCTGCCACCTTGCCTGCTGCTGCTGCTTGCCCTACGCCTACTTGGCACTCTACTGCTGTCACGTCGCTGATGTTGTTCCACCGTGACATTTGGGGAACGTTGAAGCAGACGGAACAGATGTCTCCATTGATTCAATCAGCAAGGTCTCCATTTCCTGCATTTTACTCTCTTTTTGGGTGGTGGAAGGAAAGTGCTGAGTTTTGTTTTGTACCGGGGATCCAGGAGGGTGGCCACCCAGTAACTGTTTTCATTTTGATGGCCTTAATGCGAGGATCATGTTGGAGGAAATGGAGCATCCAAGCACTCATGTGAGAGATGGAGCCTTGATTTCCCAAGCCTCTGTGTCGAGGGGCACTAGCAAACTGATCTTTCTCCTCTTCCTCCTCCGCCTCAAATTCAACAGCCAACCTCTTTCCAAGGCAGGGACGTCCGGTCACGTCGGTGTCTAGAATAACCTCCTCCCCCCGCCTCCTCCTCCGCTTGTGCCGTCTCCGGCACAGCTTCAACACAGCCCTGACTTGCCTGAGATGATTGCACCCTGAGAGGCCTGATGCGCCATCTTTGCACTAGCCTTTACCCCAGAACCACTGCCTATAGAAGAATCGATGAATTGTGAAACTGTCGGGGGCTTGTGGATTTGACGGAGAGAAAGGCCTCCGTGTCCGCATCTGTGGTCCGTCTCCTCCTCCGTCGCGTCGGGACCCTGTGTTGTTTTCAGAGTGTCCACGAATCGTTCCAGAACTAAAGATCACCACAATGCCCCATTCTGACAAGGGCATTTGTCTGCACTGATCATTTTGGTGGCTTCCTTCAAAACGGCAAGTATGGTGCAGAGCTCTTTCACCAGCCATCCACTCCTCCGGTGGCTCAACACCCCCAGGGTCCGCACCGCTGCTTGTCAGGCCGATGGTTCACTTCGTACTGCGTAATGTGCATTGCGCTGCTGTCCCCCCGGGCCCCGACAATCGCGGAGCATGTGGAGGGTGGAATTCCAGCGTGTTGCCGAACGTCAACAAATAGAACGGTTGACGCGGGGAGGCCGAGCTGACGCTGCAACCAGCCAGGCGGGACGAAGCCAGGGTGTGCGAACGGCGGAAGTGCGAACTTAGACTTCGAGCTTCATCAGCAGGCAGTCCAGACCTGGGTAGCTCTTTAGAAATTCTGGACGGAACAAGTTCATGACATATGCCAGTCAGGGAGTGCTCCAGCCTACCATATTAATGGGCGGCCAGCAGATTTCGCCCGTTTAACGCGACACCACCTTGCCTGGCACAGAGGTTCTTGTCAACCCCAGCCATTCACTCTTTGGACGTCCAGTTGTGGAGATCCGTCCACGAAGCTTCCTGACCTGTGTGTGGACGGTCTTCCAAGACAGATTAAATTTCAACACGGCCCTGGTTTTCTCTGCACGTGATGCACCAGAGGACCTTGGAGGAAAGAACCCTGCTCCATCCCTGCGGTTTTGAAGAACGCGGCGCCCGAGCCGAAGAGCCACCTGGTCTGCCCCCAGATACATCCACCCTAGCTCACACAGTGAGCTTGACACAGGAGATATAGCGCCTTGGTCCGTGCTTACTAGACCATGTGTCTGGTGGTCATATGACTTTTTCCCGGCCACAGATGCAAGACGAACGCGCTTGAACAGTTTAGATGACAAACGTGGCTGGCCAGGGGCATGGTACGGCTTTTCGTTTCTGGCAAAGAAAATGCCTGCTCTGGCATCTGGTATTGGGGGCAGTCAATGCCATGACTTGGTGGAACCCATCTGTGTCCACCAGACGGAAAGGCAACATTTTTTCCAAGGCCAAAGGCCTGCCAATGCCGACATTCAGGCTTTAGGCTTGGGATGGTTTGTGGTATAAAGTGATTCTTTCGTGTCTTCCCACACCTGGAAGACAGAAGACTGGCTGCTAGACTGCCGCTGTTAACGGCGTTGCAGGTCGTCAACGTGCGGAGAGGAGTAGGGTGGATGGATGGTCTCTGTAGTGCTGGAGAGGTACTCGGCGACGGTGGAGGCTGAAGCGTAGGCTGATCACCTGAATCATATCCTCTGAGAGACATGGGCAGCCTGAGGAACGCTTGTTGGTGTCTGAAATGAGGAGGAGGATGTGGAGACAGAGGGTTGTGACATTGGTTAGAGGCCCGGCGTGTCTGGCCTTTTTTTTGGCCAAGTGTTGCCTTCCATTTCAACTCATTCTTCGCTGCCTGTGGACTAGACATGTAGGTGGAGGTTAACCACTAATGATTTGCCTTCTATTAATGCTTTAATCGGCATAGGCGGCATATGACCAAACGCTGGTTGAATCAGAGGCTTGCTCAAAGAAGGCCCAGCTTGAGAGGTCCGGACCATTTTGACGGCGATAGAGGCGAGGAGGCGGGGTATTTGTGCGACCAATGTGCTGGCGGATCATATGCAGCGGACTTCTGGCGAACCACGCCCACTCCCTTTTTTAGGCGGAACCCCCGTACTGACACTACCCCATCGTCTTCCTCCTCGACCAGTGATGAAGCGGCTCGCAGCAAATGCTGCTGAAAAGACCACGATGGATTCCGCAATGTCGTCATCATCACATCAACACAGTGACTTTTCGTCGTCCTGACATTTTCTGCTCCAGGAGCTGTGGGCTACAAGCAAATGGGACTGGCAAGGCTTGCCGACCGCCCGGGATTTTTGCCGATTGACTGCGACTTCTTCTTCTCCTCCTCTGATGGCATCAGTAACTGGGCGTCAGAGCAGAGAAAATCTCCTTTTTGGGCCTCTTGATCTTTTAACATGCCTTCTGCCCCCAACTGCATTTTGTCCTAAAAGAGGTTTCAAAAAAGGGATTATCCACATGGTGGGTCACGAGTTGACTTTTGGGGCTGCTTCATGTTAGGGACGCGTGATTGATGGACATTTTTGGCCCGTGACTGGGGGGGACGGGAGGTAAGACGCGGGTTGCGGGTTGCATTAACCACAAAAGGGACAGTTGGGAACGCTTTTGTTATGAGATTCACGGGCCCGACCAGCGATGACGGGCCTAGGTCCTGAAAATGACGATCCGCTGGCATGCTTGTTGTCGCCAGCACGGGGAAAGCACCTTCTCTTACCTCACCCCCTGTCCTCCCCCCCCTCTTTCCCGCTTACCACCTGAATTTCGCTCCATGTTCAGAAATAAAAAAATTTTTGGAAGGTATGGAAGGTTTTGGAAAGTCTTTATTAAAAGAGGGGGCAAATAAGCTTTCTCAAATCCCTCAAAAAAAACAAAATTTGCTGGATTAAATTAACTGCAAAGTAGATCTATCAACAAAGGGCCCGCGCCAAAGGAAAAAAAAGTATCTAAAGTACGGATAATACAAAATATTTTTGGCACCTTTCAATTCACCCGTGGTGACTATAAAATTGCTGGGTTCAAAATTTTAATGCAAGGGGGATATTCAAAAAAGGGGAATGGGCAAAATTGAAAAAGAACACCTATCTGAAATGTATTGATATAAAAATGGAGTTTTTTATAACAAAAGGCCTGCAAATTATGAAAAGTGTGTTTTATAATTCAGGCTCCCAATATCCAGAAATTTTTTAATAAAAACTGTTTTAAAAATAAAACTATTCAGTGCAATGTTAACTAAGTTTGGTGAACTTTTTCCAGTATTTTTTATAGGTTGTCTATTGTATAATACAAGATATTTTTTTGGCCCTTTCAATTCACCTGTGGGACTACAAAAAAGCTGGATTCTAATTTAACGCAAAAGGGGTATATCAACAAAAATGGGAAAGGGGGAAAAATTTAAAATGAACACCCATCGAAATGTATACTGTAATAAAAGTAGTTTTGCACCTAACAAAGAGATTTTCTTAATAGAAAGATGTGTACCTATAAGTTCAGGCTGCCCAATATCCAGGAAATATTTCAATAGAAAACTGTTAATAATAAAGCTATTGCAGTGCAATGTCTACACTAAGTCTTGGTGAACTTTATCCAGTATTCTTTATAGAGCTTGTCTATTCGTATAATACAAGATATTTTTGGCACCTTTCAATTCACCTGTGGTGACTACAAAATTGCTGGATTCTAATTTAACTGCAAGGTGGATATATCAACAAAAGTGGAATGGGCAAAATTGAAAATGAACACCTATCTGAAATGTATACTGATAATAAAAGTGGAGTTTTGCACCTAACAAAGAGACCTGCAGTTACTAGAAAAGATGTGTATCCTATAAGTTCAGGCTGCCCAATATCCAGGAAATATTTCAATAGAAAACTGTTAATAATAAAGCTATTGCAGTGCAATGTCTACACTAAGTCTTGGTGAACTTTATCCAGTATTCTTTATAGAGCTTGTCTGTGTTTGCCCGCGGGGGCCCCCCCATCCACTCCCCCCTGTGACTTTACAGCGGTAGATGCTCCTTTAAAATTCTCTACCTAACTATATAAAATCTTCCAATCTCTAATCTAACTAAATTGTAAGGATCACAGCTTATAGTAGAGGTTTCTCTGTGAAGAAATATAATAATTTCGCTGAGCTGTTTGGACACAAGCAGAGCACATGTCCTTCTGCTCTGAGACGCTGAGAGACACTGAGGCTGAACAGGAAACGCTGCAACCATACACATCCCAGTCATGACGTCGCACACACATCTCACCCTGCTCTATTCTGTAAGCTGATTTGCTGGCCGCCAAAATGACAGGAAGCGCCGAAAATGGCGCGATCTTAATAGATGATGCACAGATTTTAACCTAAATTATCGCATGATCTAAAAAATCCGATCACCATAAAAACTGTGCCGATTTCAACTTTGTCGATAATAATCGCTCAACACTATTACTTATTTCTACATATATTTCAGGAATTTGTAGGTGGCCTGGTAACCAGGTAAATACACATTCACCATGGTGACTAATTTTTTCATGTAATTTAAATTGTGCATAGAAAACTGACATTTGTACACAATGTATCCAAGAAAAAGGGTTTTGTTCCTGGAAACTATTTACATGCAATCAATTCTGCTGAAGAAACAAATCTAATCCATACAATATTTTCAACATACAACGGCTGTTGCTGGGATGTTGTAGTTTGAAACCAGACTCAACATGCAATGTCACAGACACTGCCAATCAGCGATAAATGTGAATAAGTGAAATTAGCCAATTGTTGTTAACAATTAACTGGTAGAACATCTCTATTAGTGAAGTATAAGCAGTGATTTGCAGTCTAGTATCTCCTCTCTACAGTACAGTGTAGTACTACATGTTCTGTATTTTTTTTTTTACATGTGCCAGGATGAGCGACTTCTTTGGGCACCAGGTGAGGGCTCCATTTTCTTTTTTTCTGGTGCATAATGAATAAGGAACATGACGCAAAGAAGCTCCTATCCTCAATATAGAAGTGATTTCCAGCTTTCAGCAGCTCTTTCTGACTGTTTTATGTAAGGACTTGGTTTATCTGGATTAGTTATCTGCTTAGTTTTCTTTAATCTTCAGTTTGCATTAAGTTGGGGGTCACATTTTGGGGCTTTAAAACTAATAACCAGTTTTAAATTTAGTTATGATTTCAACAGTGGTCATCTAAGCACTAGTTAATATTATATGTTGAGGAACCACTCTATAGACCACCAGTTTGCTGACACAGGAATGCACAAAGTTTTTGTTTCACCCAGAAGAGCATTATAAAACAAATGGTTGACAGTGAAACAAGATTATAAATAACAACTTGACAGACTGGAGACTTTTGTTTATATGGCAATAAAGAAGGAACACTTCTAGCAAATTTACCTACAGGAAAGAAAGCCATGCAAAGTGTTCAGAGCATGACTGACACAGGAGGAACACATTAAAAACTCGGCAGATTTTAACATTTAAAAAAAGTTTTATACTGCATTCTACAGTGAACAGTTAATATAGAAGAATGGGGAGCTTTTCTGAAATAGAATAGGTCTATGAAAACTAATTAAAGAACACAGAGCGCTCTTAAAGGGGTTGTCTCATCTTAAAGTTTCATAGGATGCATAAATGAAATAATGCTGCTTTGCTTTGTCACTTCCTGGTCAAGCTGTCTGTAATTAGCATATGATTTATGCTAATTAGATAAATATCATGCTGTCAGGACCAGGGACATTACTGAATTTAAGTATACGGCAGTAATAGAAGTTCTGAGCTGTCACAACCTGTGTGATGACATCACTCCCTGCTTTCACATAGAACAAACAGCAGGGGGGAGGGAGAAGTACACAGGTCGGTCATTTGGGGAACCAGAGAGAGCACAGAAGGTGATAAAATCACTTTTAGCGCCTTAACAAAAAAAATTAACAATGCAATATATTTGGAAAACGTCTTCATTTAGTGTTCCCAACATGTTGAAAGCTAATCTTTGTAGCGAGACAACCCCTTTAAATGTCCTAAGAATGGAAGAAGATGTCAGCAAAACAATCAAATTTGTTCATTTTAAGACCACTGGCTAAGAACTTACCCTGGTGAATTTTATTAAGCAATTTAACAGAAAATTGCACTACCTTTGGTAGAGATATTTATTCATACCATGAGTGAAAACTGAAATATACTTTATAGATCTGGGTGTAAGCGCCAATATATACACTAACTAAGGAAAAAACAAGATGCTAAATTGGTTAAAAGGATTTATTTAGCTTTTTTCCTTACTCCATATACTACAACAACCAAAACAAAAATATGCCATTGGGCAATATATCCTATATCAAAATTACCTATACAGTCAATAAAGACTTGAATAAATTGGGCTCCTACAGACCAATTTCCTTAACATAGTGGCAAACCGTCCCATAACTCTCCATTCTAAATCATGTATGGTTTTGTAAAGGGTTGCTTGGTACAAGCCAATGTCAGAACTGAACTGCCCTAGCCTTACAGGACAGAGTAAGAAGGGGAGAGAGGTGAGGGGGAGGAAGGTAGATGGAAAAACACCAGCATTACTAGTAATTTTACAATAAAGGTATTTGATAATACAGGCTGGTAGAAATTGGGACTGGGAGAGCTACTGGATTGAATAGTCAACCAGGGCACCTTTACATAATTTCTTTCTGCAATTTATGCTCTTCTGCAAGCAAGGATCTGCACACCTAGATTCCTGTCAGACCCAGTCCGCCTTTGGAAGAAAATCAGTCATGGAAGGCCTTTGTTAATGTTACTATTCAGTAACACACTATGCAACACACTTAACCCTGCAACTAACTCTAACCTCAGAATTATATTATAGCCATAAAAGACAATTGAAATCAGTTTGGACATGACCAAGTACTGAACTTATTGCCCTACTTTGGTAAGTTTGCAGTGTGCGAGGTTAACATTTCAAAAAGCAAATTAATGTTTTTTAAACCAGTTGACTTCTCTTCAATCATTTGTCTCCAGAAGTGAAGTTGGTATATTTCTACCTTACATACTTCTGAATCAAGTTAAATAGGAACAGAAAGACTCCTTCCTAATTAAACTATGTACCACTAATTTGGAAAATTATACAGTAACTGAAAAAAAAATTTCATCTTCCAAGCTTCCTATTAGCACATTTTATTTATTGAAGAGGTTTGTTTTGCAATGATACTTTATTTTTTGCAAACCATTCTCTTCTATTTAAAACATGTTGATATCCAGAGACTCTAAACAGCTTTTGTTACATTTCTCTGGAATAAAAAGTGTCCACGTATGAAATATAACAAATTAAGCCAATACAAGCATGAAGGAGGGCTACAGATGCCAAGCATCAGGGGATACAATTTAGCAGCCTTATTCCAGCATGTGACAGACTGGATTTTGGGAACCAACCAATTCTCAAATTTGGAGCTGGAGAAGAAACTACGAGCCCCTTGGGACCTGGGATCATTACTCCATATGAAGCACAGGGATTGCCCATCCTCTGTTAAATAGAGTGTATATCTTAGAAATTCTGTAGAATTTTTTAATGGAAATCTATACAAAAATTATACAAATTACCAACTAGTCAAAATTTATGTGGAGGGATTCTAAACTATTTACGTATAAAAAATCAACACAAATCCTAACACTGAAAGATAAATTTAGCCTACCAGAAGATCAACTACTGTCTTGGCAAAAAATTATAGATACATTTTATTTTAGTTCATAACGGTATCTTGACTGTTTTTGGGTCGTCTCTAGAACAGAACATAGTAACATAGTAAGTCTGGTTGAAACAAAACAGATTTCCATCAAGTTCAATCAAGGAAGGGATGGATGAAGGGGAGAGAAATATGTAATTTTAGAAATCTGTTCTCTCCTTGAGATAGCTGGGACAAAGAGGTTGAATTGACTTGGTGGGCGAATTGGCCACTAAGAGAGCATATACTTATTATTTAATTTATGTAAAGGAGAGAATCTTTCATACCACAGAAGAATTAGCCTTCAAAAATGGGAAGCAGAATCTTGTTCGCAGTCTTGTACTATTTTGCTTAGTGTGCCAAATATGACCGATTACTAGTCAAGTGCATCTATGCAGAGACACAGCTTTTCTTCCACCAAAAGCAGTGAATATTGTAGCAGCTGATAACAAAACCTATTATGTCACTCACCATGTGTCAGTTGTTACCGTATGTCTTGTACTGGCTTGCTTAGCATGCCTTATTATTAGACGCACCAAGCAAGCCAGTACAGGACTAATGGCAACTAATTATTAGGCACACCAAGCAAATCAGAGCAAGATTAATAGAAACTCATTAATAGGCACACCAAACAAGCTAGTACAAGACTTATGGCAACTAATTATTAGGCTCATCAACCAAGCCAGTAGAAGACTATTGGCAACTTATTATAAGACACAACAAGCAAAGTAGTACATAACTAATGACAACTAATTATTAGGCACACCACGCAAGACACACCAAGACTAATGGCAGCTTATTATTAGGCACACCAAGCAAGCCAGAACAAATCTAACGGAAACTTAGGGCGACATGTATGAACGGAGCAGCACCAGTTTTCTTGCGTGTATAAGCCCAAAAACTTGCTGTAGTTCTGTTCAAAAAATGTTTGACATGCCCTATGTACCCTTTTGTACTTTAAAACTTTTTTTTTTTTTTTTACTTTAACATCGAGTCCCACTAGGATTCTTCACCATTAGGGGGCGCAATTTTTAATACAGCCTAATGCATTGCATAAACAATGCATTAGGCTGTACCAAGATGGCGGTTTCCCCACTTCCTGCCTGTGGCCAGAAGTGGGGCAAACGGGAACATGGCAGCAATGGGAGCCTTCACAAGGCTCCCCGCTGCCATACCCATGCATCGGATCCCCGCAGTTACTCTGCGGGGATGCCGATCTCAATGAAGAACGGTGCGCGGCATCATTTTTCATTGATATAGACGCCGTGGCGGGCGGCCCCTGCCCCGTGCTGTAACTGCTGGGTGTAAGCTGCGATCAGCTGCTAACACCCGGCGGCTGTCATGGAGCGATCCTGCCGCAAAGCCCCTTAGCGACCCTGGGACGTACTCATACGTTCAGGGTCCATAAGGGGTTAAAAACTGTATGAAAAACTGTCCAAAAAGCCAGACCAAAAACCCCAGCCTCAACAATAATAATAATTAATAATAATAATAATCTTTATTTCTATAGCGCCAACATATTCCGCAGCACTTTACAAATTCAAGGGTAAACATACAGTCATTACACATTAAAAGTACTTACAAATGAGACAAAGGTGTGAGGGCCCTGCTCGTGAGAGCTTACAATCTATTAGGGTGTATTGGTGAAACATACGGTAAGAAGTGCCAAGTTTACAATGGTCCGGCCATGTTTCATAAATAGGGGGTGGTTTACATGAAAAATGGATGAACCTGCCACCCAGACTGTACATCTATATACAGATAAGTGCCTGTGAGTGCCCAAGTGCAGGGAGTGACAGATGTGTGTGATAGCAGTTAGGGATCTTGGTGGGCCAGACCGAGATGATGTATTTTCAGGGCCATCTTAAAACTGTGAGGGTTGTGAATGTGCCTGATCGCCCGCGGTAGCATATTCCAGAGAATTGGTGCCGCACGTGTGAAATCTTGTAGGCGGGTATGGGAGGTTCGGATGATTGAGGAATGTAGTCTGATATCATCAGCAGAGCGGAGAGCACGGGTAGGGCGGTAGACCGAGACTAGGGAGGAGATGTAGGGAGGAGCAGCGCTGTGGAGAGCTTTATGGGTGAGAGTGCTGAGTTTATACTGTATCCTGTACTGGATGGGCAACCAGTGCAGTGACTGATAAACTAAAAACCACCCCAAAAAACTCGTTGGAATCCCAGCTGCTGTGGACAAAAAAGTGACAAAATACTCAGGTTCGAAGCAGTTTTTTAGGGTTTGGTTTTTGATCAGTTTTCTTACAGACCTAGCCTTAGTCTTGTACTGGCTTGTTTGGTATGCCTAATAATTAGTTGCACTGAGTCTTGTAACAGCTTGGTTAGTGTGCCTATTAATAGTGGCAAATAATTATTAGGCACATGAAGCAAGCCAGTGCAAAACTAATGGCAACTTATTATTAGGAACACCAAGCAAACCGATGCTAATGACAATGCAACTGATGCATGGTGGATGTCGTTGTAGGTAATATTATCGACTATTTTTAATAGCAGCTGGAACTGCGCCAAAGAAGGCACATCTGTTGGTACAGGATTTCTGAAGCCTATTCCTGAATATGGATTTAGTCATTGGAGCTTAAAACTTCAAGTTACACCCCTGGTCATGAAAACCCGTTAAGTATTTATGTTATCAATGGAATATTATAAAATGATAGCAACAATTGTGTTCCAAAGGCATAATTTGCTAAACTAATCTAATTTGTTTTTATGAGGGGGTAAGCAGAAGCCAGGACAGAGTGGCAGCTGTGGAAAGAGTTTGATGCTGATTCTAGGGCAGATTGACGTGTGCGTTACAATTTATTGTTTTGCCTTTCTCTTGAACATTATTAATAAAAAAAAAGTAATAAGGAGGTAGACTAAAAATGATAAAAAGAAAAAAATTAATAGCATATTATAGCAGCCTTCTCATTTCCCTTGTGCTTTTTTTTTTATATTATTTTTTTTTTTTTTTTTGCAGATCTTTTGTGGAAATGTCTACTTTTCTGTCTCATTTACTTTTTCTAAAAAAAATTATAATTTTTTATTCTTTCTTATTATTATTCATAGTATTTAAATAATTATTCTTATTAATCACACTGTTTATACTATTATAAATAATAACAACAATAAAAACTACAATATTTTTATATAAAAAAACATCATTCCTATTTGTTTAATATTCTGGGTAAATGCACTTCTTTCAGCATATAAGATGCAAACAATACATAAAAGAGTAGGGAAATTATGCATACCATTTGCTTTCCAGGTTATCAAGTCTTAAGAACTTTAGAAAAGCAGACTATAGTAACAAAGGTGAAGCCACCTTCTCATTTTCCCTTATGCATCATTTCCTATAAATGTGTTTGTTTTTTGGCTCAGGTAAACATAGACCTTTTCTAGAAGTGTCTGCTTGTCTAATTTTCTTTTCTCTAAAACAAATAAATAATAATAATAATATTAATAAATTACTATGTATTAGTAATCTTGCATAACTTTGCCTTAAGAAGAATATAAAGGGCAAGCATTACATAAAAGAATAAGGAAATTTTGCATGCCATTTACTTTTTCAGTTTAGCATGTCTAAAGCACTCTAGGAAAGCAGGCCATAGCTTGGTAGAGTGAAAAGAACTTATATGCTCACTGCAAAAACACCGACATGAACTTTGCGAAAGATATTGAATTTCACTGAACCCTGCACTAGCGTGGTGAGTGTGTGTTCTCAAGCTTGTGTCATTGTACTGAATTTACTTGTCATGTATACAAATTGTTCCAGTTTTCAGTTATGTTTAACAACATTAGAAATCCATTTAGAAGACATGCTTTACTTCATTTACGAAAAAAAATCACATTCATGTTTTTATTTTTAATTTTAATTAACAGTATTGGACTCCTAAATAAGGTATGTCATACTCATGATTTCTGTAATTAAGAATGCCCCAGCTCAATAACGCCCACCAAAGTGACTTTTTGATTTGTCTGACATTTCATTAAATGTTCTCATGTCCCTTTATCTAGAAGAGCTGTAAAACTATTGAAAGTTCAACCCGCACTGGCCCATTTTCCAAGAGCCAAATTCTCTGTGGGGTGTAATTGTACCCCCACAATTTGTTCTTTCTTTCTTTCTTTCGTTCCTTCTTTCTTTCTTTTTTTTTTTTTGGGAGGGGGGAGAAGGGTTGTTTTTATGAAGTTTAGCAAGCAAAATTAATTACATGTTATCATTATTCTTCAGGTTGGTACAGTCTACAAATTTATGTAGTTTGCATTATGTTTTATTGCCTTTAACAGTTTTTTTTAAAGAATTGCTTTGCATCATCATTTTCTAAAACCAATTACAGTACTTGTATCTTTCCCCTGTTAGAGCTATTTGATGGTTTAATTCTTTAACAAATGAGTTCTAGTTTTTTAACAGTTTGCAGCATATGTGACTTTTTCTATGACTTTTCATTCCATTTTTCATGGCAGGCAGGATGACCAAAAACACAGTTCTGGAACTGAGTTTTTTTTTTTAATGTTGTTCACCATGTAGGATAAATAACATGATACCATGTAATTTTTTTGCATTATTTATTTTTTCTATGTGATAAGTGGGTAAACATTTATTTTTTTAGCATTACAGGGTTATGAACGAGATAGGGACTGTAGGTTTGTTCTTAAGTTGAATTTGAATGTAAGTCGGAACAGGTATATTTATTAACTGTAACTCCAGCACAAAAGGTTTTTTCTTTTTAGTTTCAGACAGTGCAGGGAAGGGTTTTTACATTTGTTTTGTAGTCTGTGCCCTCATTTCACCTCATTTTCACCTCATGTACTGCTGTCAGGGCCGGGACAAGGCATTTTGGTGCCCTAGGCAAGTACAGCCAATGGCGCCCCCTCCGCTCCCAAAAAAATTGCCCCTGCCCCAGGCCCTCTCTCCCCCTTGCATCAGTTACTCTCTCCCACATAGAAAAAACTTCTGTTCCTGTCACTAATTTTCTGCATATTCCACATAGATCCCTCAGCAGTCACTGCACAATGAAAATCAGCCCTGACAAATCTGTTTTTTCAAAAGTGCTCACCTATATATGACAGTGCAATACCCCTAAATAACAGTCACCAAAAATCCACCGATACATGGAGCAAATCTACCAGACAAATGATTGTTACTAAAAAACACTCCTACAAAACCAAGACCCTAAACTATTACTACTTAAGGCTCAAATAATCCTGCCAGACCCTGACCAAACGCGACCCCCACAGGTTACTATCAGCTGTACACAGGCTCTACAGACATATACCACCGCCATACAGTGACCATATAGTGGTAGATACTAGTTGTATGTAGATGCTCTGCAGAAATATAAGTGATTACACTGCAGTTACATTTAGTGACTCACAGGAGACATCATTTCTGATCAGCGTCGTTCACGTTCCCTTTTCTTCTCCATCCGGTTCACACCTTCATGCTGATTGCTCCCGGCCAATACTCGTCCCTGCAGATTTGGACACAAATATCTTAGAATCCTCACATTTCCAACAACTCCTTAATTATAGGTATATATGCCCCCTCAGATAGGACAAGCAGATATATAAATATAGGGTCACTCAGGCAGATATATAAATATAGGGTCACTCAGGCAGGTATATAGATATGGGGGCACACAGGCAGGTATATAGGGGCACTCAGGCAGGCATATAGATATAAGGGCACACAGGCAGGTATATAGGGGCACTCAGGCAGGTATATATAGATATAGGGGGCACACAGGCCGGTATATAGGGGCACAGAGGCAGGAATATATGGATATAGGGGGCACACAGGAAGGTATATAGGGGCACAGAGGCAGGCAGATATAGGGGCACTCTCAGGCAGGTATATAGGGGCACAGAGGCAGGCAGAAATAGGGGCTCAGGCAGAAATAGGAGCTCAGGCAGGTATATAGGGGCTCAGGCAGGTATATAGGGGCACAGAGGCAGGCAGATATAGGGGCTCAGGCAGGTATATAGGGGCTCAGGCAGGTATATAGAGGCTCAGGCAGGCAGATATAGGGGCTCAGGCAGGCAGATATAGGGGCACAGAGGCAGGCAGATATAGGGGCTCAGGCAGGCAGATATAGGGGCTCAGGCAGGCAGGTATAGGGGCTCAGGCAGGCAGGTATATAGGGGCTCAGGCAGGCAGGTATATAGGGGCTCAGGCAGGTATATAGGGGCTCAGGCAGGCAGGTATAGGGGCTCAGGCAGGCAGGTATATAGGGGCTCAGGCAGGCAGGTATAGGGGCTCAGGCAGGCAGGTATATAGGGGCTCAGGCAGGCAGGTATATAGGGGCTCAGGCAGGCAGGTATAGGGGCTCAGGCAGGCAGGTATATAGGGGCTCAGGCAGGCAGGTATATAGGGGCTCAGGCAGGTATATAGGGGCACTGAGGCAGGCAGTATATAGGGGCACTGAGGCAGGCAGTATATAGGGGCACACAGGCAGGTAAAAATAATAGCATTTATACTCACCTTACCTACTTCCCGGCCGCGCGCTCCTCTTCTGTCCTCTTCAGTCCCGCACTCCTCCGGCAGCTCCTCTGGGAACACAGCCTATGACGCGCTGTGCGCCCGAGGAGATGCAGCGTCGCGATTACATCACTTCATCACGACGCTGCCAGCTGAGGCGCACGGGGCCGCAGCGGGTCTTCAGCGCTATGAGGACCCGGCGGCCCCGCTGTGTCGGATCGTGGCTTAGCGGAGGATCCAGCGATCCTCCAAAAGCCGGTCCGACACTGTCTGCGGAGCAGGGAGCGCCCGCTCTCTGCTCCACAGAAGCACGCCGTTGTTTGTGCGTCCAACGGACGCACATACAGAGACCGCCGGCACTTCAGGCCCACGGCAACGGCCTGGAGCCGGGAGGTTCTGGGCCCCTGACTGCTCCCCTTAGGCATCCCGGCCCTGACTGCTGTGGCATTCTGGAACTTGCCGTTCCACAGCTACTATCTGCTGTAGAACATGGAACTACAAGTGCCAGCATGCCCCATAAGTCTCCGTTTGCAACTAGGGGACAGATGTAAGTCGGAACTGTGTAAGTCAAGGACTGCCTTTTTAAATTTTTATAAACTGTTATTTTTAGTTTAGTAATAATTAATCCCCTTTGGGGACCGGAACATGTGATCACTTGTACTATATATTGCAATACTGATGTATACAGCGATTTTAGGCAGGGCTTGGCAATGACTAGGCCTGAAGGCTGTCATTGTGCCTCTGGCTGCTATAACAACCAAATTACACCCCATGAATATGTCGCCGTGTAGGCGGATTGAAGCTGCAATGGACCGCAGCACCATATTCTAATCATTTAGATATGGTGGTCACTTTCACCGGGGTATCTACATGGTTAAATGTAATTAACTCTACTGTAATTAACATATGACATAATGTGATAATAGGTTATAGAAACATGACAACTTAATTCCCCAAAACAACAGCAATGCTCCTGTAGGCTGTGTTCGGTATTTCAGCTTAGTCCATTATAACGGTGTTCTCATCATTCTGTTTCATAGAGCAACAGCCAGCTTTAGCTTCAGCCAACTTCCTGGATAGGCTGTGGGTGGGTCTACAGTAGTGATTGGTATAACAGTTTCCTATTCCTAACTAAGCCTGTTAGAGGGACATTAGTGATGGAGGTTTCAAAACAGCAGGGCAGAGAAAACAGAGCTCTACAAGGTTAAAGATTGTCTGTAAGAAAGATAAACCTGCTCTGTCCTGCTGACAACAAACAGCAGGGAGTGACATCCCCATCCCGGCCACTGCTGCTAGAACCTGTCAGAGCAGAGAGAGGTGGTTGGTGACCTAGGGAAATGTGTTAAAAGCAGGATATAAGAACTGCTCTAACTCTTAAGGGAAACAAAATCAGCAATAGATTGTATAGAGTGGTAACCATTCTTTATTCTTTTTGCTTGTGAATTACAAGGGTATAATATAATGAAATGGCTCTTCTCGTAAGAGTGGATGAAGAGTCTGTATGTCTGGCAGCCCTTTTATAGATTTTGTGTTAGGGACCAGAAGCTTATAAGGGGTTTTGCTACAATCTCATCAGCTCTTCAGCTCTGTGGTGAATCAGATATGGGAGAAGATAGCGAATACCGTGTATAAAAGTGATTTGGGTTATCAATTGCATATCATGGAGGACCCAGCAGGATGACATAAGGCACTTTCCTCTCTGTAGTCAATAGATACCAAGGTCTGTTTATATTAAAGACATTGTGTGTAACTGAGAGGTAAAGTTTTAATGCCTCAAGTTTAAGGGACCTAGGTTCAAAAATCCAACGCATCGAACCAAACCGTGTTTTTTTCTCTTTATTAATGCACATACCTCATTGAGGTTTACGTTTTTATTTATTTGCACTTTTTACTAATTACTAGGAGAGAGTACAGAGGACAGGCAGATAGAATGACAAGGGCCCAGGGGTAAATATGAGAAACACTCAGAGGTGATATGTCTGGTGCATGTACATAGACATCAGGACAGAGATGAGAAGCCCTCAGCCTGTTCGTATCACGCTGGTGAGGATAAGACTGAAATCAATGGATCACTAAAGGAACTGACTAGAACAAAGAACGTGTGCAGAATTTTTTTTTAATAATAACTAGAATGAGCAACGAGAATTGTTGTTGATTTCATTTGCAAGCTTCCCACATCAATTTTACGTTGTGGCAAAACCCCTTTAAGTTATGCTTCTTCTCCTGGGTGTTTCAGATAAACAGAAATATACAGATTTGAAGCAGTACCTCACATTATATAGGATTCTATTTATGTTTCAGACAGTATAAAATAGAAGGAATGTAACTGAAAAAACTGAATGCTATTTAAAGTATTCACATGCATTTGAAATAACCCGATAAAACAGAAATAGAAGAAATTACTTTGTTTTTCTATAGTAATAATGAAACACAATTACCTTCAGTGCATAATTTAGAAGAAACCGTAATGCGAGAACAAGTCATGAAAAGTGTATCGCATCTGATTTGTACATAATTACTCAGTAAGTTAGTAGCTGCTTTCATCACTAGCATGAAAGGTAATCGCACAGCACTTTATAAATGTCTTCCCGTCAGCTAGAGATAAAAACATGCAGCAAAAACGGCTCATTAGCATAATTTCAAGTTGTAATCGGCATGGAGTACGACAGTTTTGTGCACAATCAGTTTGTATGTGACACCATTCTTAATTGTAGTGCGTCATACGAAGAATTTTGGAGAAATAGTAACATGCCCCTGTACAATTGGCCGATTAAGTGTATTGGGTTCTAACAATGCAAGCAAGTTGCACGATTTTGAGAGGCTAGGACAGTTATCGTACATCTGGTGGTAAAAGGGCCTATAACACTTAGGAACAAGAATATTTTATTTTGGAGTCAAAGCAAAGATATAACCCCGTTCAAAACATGTCACCCTATGTCTTTTAGTACTAGTAAATGGTTATCAGTTTTTGCTACTTATTTACTATCCAAAGGTCTGTAGCACTGTACAGTTGAATGGTCCCAAAATATTCTGGTGACAATTACTGTTAATATTATTATTTTTATTATTATTATTATTATTATTACATAAATACATTACTTATATTTCATCATACATGATTCAATGTGCAATAAAAATATGTTATATTAGATTAGTTTATGAAAGATTTATGAGGGACATGCATGAAAACTGTTGAGGTTTAAGACTCTCTGTTGTCCATAGAAAACCAATCAGAGCTCCCCTTTCACTATATGAAATGAAAGGGGAGCTCTGATTGATTGCTGTAGGCAACAAAGAAAGTATGTTTACAAAGCGTCTTTCGTATTTCACGGCGTATACGCTACAATACGCCACGAAATATGGCTTATAACTATGGTAATACATAGCTCTCATAGATAATAGAAGTGAATGGGGCTGCTCATATCATCCACTTTTGCTGCATTTAAAGCTCAAGGTATCACTCTGGCTTATTTCGGGGCGTATTTACGGCGTATTTACGTCTGCAAATACGTACTGAAATACTGTTTCAAATAGTTCCCAAAGTGCATGGAACTGCGTATTTTAGCGTCGGTAAATACAATCCCCAATCTTCTTTACTATGGGGATTTACGTTACTTGCGAAAATACCGCCTCCAATAAGTGACAGGGGTACTTACTTTTACGATCGTATTTACGGATCGTATATTACGCCCGCAATAATACGTCGCGAAAATAACGCCTCGTTAAGTGAATGTCGCAGAGAGTTATTTATTACATCTGGAATCAAATGCTAATCTATTTGTTCATTATTTGAAACGTATTTCGGGACGTATTTGCGAGACGTAAAATACATCCGTTAAAATGACGCACCCAGAAATAAAGCCATGTGAAACATTAGCCTTAGGTAGTGACATGCTGGCCAGCGTATATGTGATCGTACTTCTAAAACACCAGTGTCTTGCGGCACGCACAGGTTTACGCCACAAGACGCCGTGTGAATATACCCTTAGACCTAGACAGTTTTCATAAATTAGGCACTATGTGCCCCAAAAGGAAAAAAATGACTGAAGTAGACTAAGAAATTAAAAATAAACAATGGACATATTTAAATGGCTGTATCTTATAAAATATAATTGCTAGTTACTAATCTAAGGATTAAAGACCATAGATCAGTTTTTAAAACAAGGATACCCTTGAAACCTTTAGTTCATTCTAATGTGGACAAACTGTGTTAGCGCTATTGCCTACACCAGAAATGGATTTAGTGAGAAGAGGTTTTTCACGCTGGATTCAGTTCTAAATTTATAACACCATAACATTTACTGTAACCAAAGCTCTGTGTGGAGACTCAATAGTAAATCCATGCTATAGTCTACACAGCACGGATTTTTTACTGAGTGCTTCCTAAACTGCCATCCGTCCGGCAGAATATAGAACATGTATATTCTGGCAGAGTTTTGTCGGATTCCAGTGCAGCCCATGCACTCTGAGCAAACAAAATGTCGCTCATATAAAAATTTAAAGGAGCGAATTAAGGCACAGAAACAGATACGGATCTTAAAATACCAAATCGGATTGCACCATTACGGTATTATTATGGTTAAGCTGTGTGACATAGGGCTTTCTATGAAAGTATCAAGCAGCAGCAAAACCTGGCACCTGGCACAGTTTGAGATGAAACTTATTTAAACATCTATTGACAATATGAATTGTTTACCATTAGTAGAAGTAAACAAGTACATACTGAGAATTGTTTTGCATAATTTTTGCATAATTGACTATGCAGATTCTTAGATGATACAACCTCTGCCATAAATTATAGAATTGCCATAACTATCGAACCGTTGGTACATTCATTCGTTTCTTATTACTTTGTGACTGGTACAGAAATCACAGACATAAATTAAAAAGGTGCCTGTTTAATAGCTAAACATTCAGGCTTTGCAAAACATTAATTAAATAAAAGGCAATTATTTTATTTATATTCATTTTTACTTCAAGGAAGGCAAGTAGAGGAAAAAATTATGTAGTCACTATATGGCAAGCTTTTTGGAAACGGAAAATGGCTTTATAATGATGACAGTTTCGAGCCCAAAAAATTATCTTAGCCCTGATTGACAGGTATAATGACAGCCGTTACACAAAACTTGGTGCAATGCCTACGTGAAACGACATCACCCTTTTGGCGACAAATGTGCGCCAATTTAACAGAGGGCATAGTCACTCGCAGAGTTCAGTCTGCATCCTACGACACTCAATATCTCACATGAATGTGGACTCAACAGACTCGTGGCAGTGTTGAAATTGTATGTAACAAGCAGACACAATTTAAAGTAATGGTATGAGAGATCTAGAGCCCAAAGTTGTAGCAGAAAGGAACCTAAAATCTGACCAATGGACCAAAAGAAAACAAAAGTAATAAAAACTAAATGATGATAATTATGAAACTATATACAATTATATAAAATAAAATTAATATCAAATTAAGTAATATAAAATTATTCTACAATTATAGATAAACCCCTTGACTTCATAAAAATAACTATCAATACATATCGAACACTATTTATATTAAATTATTTAAAATAAAAATTAATATTTTAAATTATATAATTTTATAAAAATTTGAATATTAAATTATATAATTTAAAATTTCATTTTAAATTAGTATGATATTGTCTCGGGAGGTCGCGGGCTCGCTGCCACAGCGTACCTTACCCCCCGCTCGCGGGGGGGTCCAGGCGCTGGCGACCCGCGACCACCCCCTCTGCTCGCACCTCGGCGCCGCCTCTCTCTCTTACACGGACCGCGCTGCCGGTTGATGAATGCCGCTCCTGCAGTGATCCCGGCCGTCGTGGCGTGGCATGCCGCTTTTAAGGAGCGCCGAAGCTCGCGCCGATTCTCTAAACACTTTAAAGGGACGTGTCCCGAATAATTGGTCCATTATCGGGCGCTAGGTTTATTTAAGGTATCCCGAACCCAGTCTTTCCTGCCAGTCTGTTGGGTGTGCTTACCTGAGTGGTCTAGAGAGTATTGCTGTGATCCGTCTGATTACCCGACAACGTGTACCAGTCCGTTCCCAGCTACGTTTCTGACCTTGCCTGTTGCGCCTGCCCTGACCGTCTGCCTAGGCCCTTCCTTGGACCCCCCACGAACCTCTGCAGACCTTGCCCTGACCTTCTAGCCTGTCCCGACCAACGCTACCGGATTACAGTTTCTGTTACCACGCTGTACCACAGCTGCCTTCTGCAAGCAAGTCACGTCAGGGCGTAACGACCCTGGTAGCCTTCAGCCGCAGCAAGTCCATCACGACTGATTGCGAGCGGGGGCTATGGTGAAACCGGGGGAATACTTAGATTACCGTTCCCTGGCGTGGCTTAGCTATCACCGCTTGCGTTGGCCCAGCGGTATCCACTACCCACGTCACAGTACAGAACTCGGCCATGGAATCCGACAGTGAACATCTGCCTGATGCTCCGGGGACATCTCTACAGCTGTCGCCCAGCAAGAGTCATCGCATCGACCAGCTTTGCGGCCATGATAGCAGAGACACTGGCGAATCGTCTGTCCTTCCAAACAGGCTGCCGCTCTGCACTGCATCATTGCTCCAGATCTACCATTGCTCTACCTGCTCCGGCAGTCGGGCCCTCTCTGCATCTGCCACTCCCTCACGCTACGATGGTGATCCCAAGAAATAGCGTGGGTTTATCAGCCAGTGGCTCCATCCACCTCGAAAATGATGGGACACGGCACCAATGTCCCTATGAGCGAGCAAAGGTGGCCTTCATTATCTGCCTCTTCTTGTCTGGAGAAGCCTTGGCTTGGGCTACGCCCCACTATGGTACGGAGGAGGGGATCCTTGTCTGAGCACCTCAAGCCTTCCTCGAGGGGTTCCCGCACCGTATCGTTTGAGGAACCTGGCCGTACTTCTTCGGCTGCCGCCAGCCGCTTTGCTTCTGGGATCCTGTCTGGGCGACACACAGATCGGGTCAGTATTCGGTGCAGTTTCGCACTCTCCGCTCGGAGATGGACTGAACAACGAAGCGTTGGTGGCGACATTTGTGGCAAGGCCTCTCGCGGGTGCGAATCAAGGACGAGCTCGCCCTCGGGATCTACCAGCGCCTTGGATGATCTAATCCTAATTTTGGCCAACCGACGTGGATCATTAGCTTTGCGAAAGGCAACAAGAGCTGCCGCCTACAACGGGAAAACCGGATTCCGTCCACGTCGTTTCCCCGCTTGGCTCCCAGTTCCAGAGGTCACACTTTTCCTCCTTCAACGGTCTTGAAGAGGAACCTAATGCAGGTCGAAGGTAGAGCCAACAGGTCTCAGGAGGAACTGTTCTCAGCGTCATCTGAAGCAGATGTGCTTCTATTGTGGCGGGCTCTGGACCTTTTCATTGGGGGACTGTCCGATGCGCGAACCGGGGGAGGAAAAACTCCGCACCTAGCCGCTCGTAGGGAGAGGCAACCCAAGGGGGGATGTCAGACGGCCTCTCCCAGTACTGAACCATGCCTGTATAATATTGGTGCTTCTCCGGGGACAGCACCTTCCAGGCACCGTTTTTATTGATTCAGGTATCTGCAGGAAACTTCATAGCACACGAACTTGTGACAGGTTTCGCTCTTCCTGTGGACTCCATTGCTGAAACCTATGTTCGTATCTCCTCGGTTATGGCGATTGACTTAAGGACGAATATCCGCGTCAGTACGGACCCACACTCTTCTTGACAAAATTGGGGCTCCTTCACAAAGGATGACGTTGCGACTTTTAGTCCAACCTCGATTCCTCCTCGGACGATCCTTTTGGGCCTTCCTTGGGTTCAGGACCATAGACCCCCGACTTTGGATTGGAGCAGCACAGGTGAAAGTCATGCTGTAGAGGGGTTCCGCGTGGTCTCTATCGTTGCCTGTCCAAGCCACAACCTCGCTCCTGTCATGGGGGGGGGGGGTCGCCCTCCCGGAAGCCTGCCAAGCCTCAATCCTCCAGAGTATACCTTCGCCTTAATGGGACTTTGCCAGATGTCTTTTCGGAGAGTCAGGCTGAAACTCTATTCTCCACACCGGCCTTCTATATTTGTCCCCATATGACCTGCAATCTGGCTTGTTACTCACTACCAGAGGGGCCGGGTTTACCCTCTCTCCGTCCCGGAAGACTAAGGCGATGTCTGAGTACATCAAAGGTAGAAACCTACGCTAAAGGGTTCATCCGTAGTCCTCGTCTCCGTGCTGGCGCCGGCTACTTCTTCGTGGAGAAAAAAGACGGGTTCCCTCCGGCTGCATCTGATTATACGGGGCCTAAACAAAATTACCATAGAAAACCGCTACCAGTTTTGCCCTGCTCTCCGAAACTCTTTGAGCACTGCGAGGGGCGAAAATATTTTCTAAACTGGATCTTCGTGGGGCCTACAATTAATCCGCATTAAGGAAGGCGGGACGAATGGAAAACGGCATTTAATACCCGGAAAGGCCAATTTCGAGTATTTTGTGGTTATGCACTTTTGGTCTTGCAACGCCCTTGGCAGTATTTCAGAATTTTTGTCAATGAAATTTTCAGGTCCTTCTATACGTCTGTGTGTAATCGATCTACTTGGACGATATCCTCATCTTCTCCCCAGTTATCGAGACTCTTATCGTCACCACGTCAGCCAGGTACTAGGCGACTCCGCACTCATCAGCTCTTTGCCAAAAACCGGAGAAGTGTCTGTTCGAACGCACCAGCTTACCCTTCCTAGGGTTACATCATCTATGATAAGGGGTCTACCCAGATGGATCCTTCCAAACTCTCCGCGAGTGTTGCAATGGCCACAACTGGTGGGCATCCGGGCCATTCAACGTCTTTTGGGGGTTTGCTAATTTTTACAGACAATTTATTCCCCACTTCTCTACACTTGTGGCCTCCTTGGTGGGCTCTGACTCGGGAAGAACGCCAAATCCCAGAGTCCTCGGCCCCCAGAAGCTCAAGACCGCCTTTCAACGGCTCAAAGCTGCATTTGGCATCGAGCTACGATCCTGTCTGCCCAAGACCCTAAACCGTCGTTTATTCTTCTGGAAGTAGATGCCTTTCAGTCGGCGCCAAGGGCACTGTACCTTATGCAGAGATCTCCTCTGGTAAACTTCGTACCTGGGGTATTTCTCCAAAACTTTCTATCCTTGCCGAGGAAGAACTATACCATTTGTGATCGAGAATCTACTGGAATAAAGCCTGGCTCTTGATGGAATAGGCGTCTCTACCTGCTGGAGGGGGACTCTCAGCCCTATTGATCTTCACAGGTCCTACAAGAACCTCTGTATCTGCAGTCGGCTCAAACGACTGAAACCCACGGCAGGGCCAAGAAGTAGGTCACTATTCTTTGGCCGTTATTGTTTTGCACTTTCGTCTACATTATTCGGCCGGCCGAGAGAAAAAAAATCTACCCGCGGGGACGCTAATTCTCGTTCCTGCGGATTATACGGTTGGGTCTCGAGTCTCCTCCCAGCACCATTTTCCCCCTGAGCGATGACATCGTCAGGGCCGCCCACGTGGTCTCTCAACGCCTACCCCCGGGAGACGTTATGTGCTCCCTGCCTTGTGCCCGCCCTAGAGTTCTGAACGTGGGAACAAGGAAGGTACCAGTAGGTCGGCTGCAACTGATCTCCCGCTATTACTGGTGGCCTTACTCTAGCTCAGGATAGTCAGGGACTTTGTTATAGCCTGCACCTCCTGTGCCCTGGACTAGGTCCCTCGTCATCAAACCCGCGAGGGCCTTCTTCGCTCTCCCTGTGCGGAGGAATAACCCTGGGACCCATGTAAGTGTAGCCATGGACTTCATTACCGACCATCCGTCCTCTTCTTGGAAAACACCGGTCATTCTGGGTCGTGACCGTCCCGTTTTTCCAAATGCTCACTTTGTCCCAATGCCTGCGGTTACCCTCTGTCACCTACTCAGCTGGCCCAATATTTTTTCAGTCACATTTTCCGTCCTGCATGGTCTCCCGTTACACATGTCTCTGACAGGGGAGGGAGTCAGTTCATGCCATATAAATTTAGGCGGGCTTTGTGTGGTCAACTTGCAGCGTTCCGCTTCTGTGAGAATTTCTCTTACGCATACCACCCTCAAAACGAAACGGGCAGGGTAGAGAGGGGTAAACCAGGTACTGTGGTACCTACCTGCGGCACTTGTGTCACGCCCGGCAGATAATTGGTCTGATCTCTTCCCTGGCAGAGTTTTCTATATAAGACTCTTTAGATTCGGCATCGCGGGGGCCTCCGCCTTTTTTGTCTGTGTTTGGGTTACATCCCCGCCCGCCCCCTCCACCCCCTCGTTACCTCGTGTCATCGTCCCGGCCGTGCGATGCCACAAGTAAAGTGTACAATCTAAGGCTCCTGGCAGCATCGCTCGACAGGCCTGTTGACGGGCTTCTGCTCGACATAAAGTCAGGCTGACAGATACCGATAGGCCTTCGCCCTTATTTGAGCCTGGCGGATAAGGTTTAGAGCTATCCAGCAAATATACATTCGCTTCTAGGGTGACCCTAGCTACAAGACTAGGTCCTAAGATACGTGGGTCCCTTGAGGTTACTGCCGTCTAAGACCCTCGGTTGTCCTACAAGTACCGCCTGCCTCCTACACTGCGCATCCACGCAACTCCTTTCCATTGTTCTCCACTCACCTCAATGCCTGTGGTGCTGAATCTGCTTGCTCCCCGTGGTCCTGTCTCACCATTCTCCTGGGCAACTCTGATAACATCTTTGATGTCAAGGCAGGTGATTGGCTCAGAAGACAGTGAAGGGCGAAGACAGGTGTCTTTTTATTGACGGGAAGGGGTTTCGGGCCGGAGGAAGCGGTCGGCGGAACCGCGATGCAACATGTCTCATGACCTCCTCTCTAGGTTTCTACAAAAGAGGGGAGACCTAAGGGGGGGGGTACTATCACGGGGAGGGGGTCACGGGCTCCGCTGCCCCCCGCGACCATCCCCCCGCTCGCCGGGAGGGGGTTCCGGCCGCGAGCGGCCGCGACCCACCCCTCTGCTGCCTACGGCGCGCCTCTTGCTTACCCAGCGCGCTACGGTGAGTGAACGCCGCTACATGCATGTCCGGCCGTCGTGAGCGCGTGGGCCGCCGGCTAAGGAGCTGCGCGCGGCCGTCTTCTCATAAATTAAAAGGGCCAGTGTACCCGATAATTGGTCATTATACGGGCGCTGGTTCTATTTAACGGGTATCCGCCCCCAGTACTTCCTGCAGTCCTGTTAGCGTTGTGCTTACTAGGTCTAGAGAGTATTGCTGTTCCCGTCCTGATTACACGATGTTCAGTAAGTTCACGCTACGCTTCCTGACCTTGCCTGTTTGCCACCTGCCCTGGACCGTATGCCTAGCCTAAACTGTCCACGACCTCTCGACTGCCTGCCACTGTCCTTATGCCTGTCCCCGACTATAGCTCCGGGATACGTTTCTGTAACACGCTGTACCCCGGCTGCCTTGCAAGCAAGGTCACGTCCAGAGGTAACGACCTGGGTAGCCTACGCACGCAAGCAAGTCCATCCCGCTTTCGTAGCGAGCTCTGGTGTGAAACCGGGGGCTACTTAGTATTCCAGTTCTACCTGGCGGGGCTTGAGCTATTCACCGCTTGCGTGGCCCTCCAGCGGATCTCCACTCCCACGTCCCAGATATTATAAATCAAACCAGTAAAACATCCACAATAAATCCGCTTCTCGATCAGGTATTTATGGAGTTATCGTAGTATTATCAATGATTTTAAATACATCAGAGCAGGCTAGAAATAAAATAACATCCATTAGAATAGCATGCCAATGAATAGAAAAGTAGTGATCTTGCTTGGTGCACCTGAAATCCAAGCGAGACCTTGGTGTTGGTTACTACAGTATGCAGAATTCAAGCAGAGAGCAGGAAAATAAAATTGAAACAGTGATCAACATCTGTTTAATTTAAAATTTGTTTCATTTAATTTATTAAAAATCGAAAACAAAAGATTTTGAGCTAAAAAAAATGTCTAAAAATGTTATACAGCATGCAAAATTACAATCAAAAGGTATAAAAAGATTTATTTCATAATATTTTAATTAGAAAAAATGAAAAATCGAAAAATCTGAATGAAATTTAGATTGTCAATCTAAAAGTTGGATTTCACTCTTGTAAGAATTTTAGAATCCTTTTTATTGTTTCAGGTTAAAACTCACTTGTAAGGGCCATTTATTTTGTTGTCCAACAGCTCAGTAAGTAGCCCCTTTTAAGTATAGTCTAATTAGCAAATAAACATGTCATAAATTACAATATAACAATGTGTTTAGAAGGCCAGAATGTTCAACTACTGAACAAACATTGTTTGCATCATATTTGTAACTTGTCTATTAGCTATAAAGTAAAAAAGCTGAGTAAAGATCCTTGAAGTATGTTAAGTTCTTAATTAATGCTAAGGGGTTGCAGTGTTCTTTATATAAAATTTAGAGACACAAGTATGGGCATAGAAGGTTGTCCAGAGATAGGTTTATATGTGTTTTTACAGCAATGGTAATTGAATAAGTGTTATGCCATAACTGGCTACCACAGTCATGTGACATGATGTGTTAAAGGCACCTGGGCCACCATTAGGGCAGTACAACTGGTTCTGCCACACGGGGCCCGGCCACACTGTAAAACAAAAGGGAGTCCGCTGCCACCGCCAGCTACTGCCCCCTCACTTCACAGGAGTGGTAGAGAGAACATGATACAGACTATCTCAATAGGACGTACAATTGCACATACAATTGGGAAGAATGGCAGAGCAGAGTGAGCTATGTGCTCCCTGCCTCTGCCGTATGTTGCTGCGTAGGCGGCGCAATGAAATTACGTCATTGTGCCACCTGTACTGCTTCCTGTCCTAGGCCCTGAGCCTAAAGCACCAGGCTTGTGGTCGTGAGCAGATGGACTCACCAGGGGAGTGTGGAGAGGTGAGTACCTAATTACTGGGGGCTAATATCTATCTATCTACCTACTAGGGTCCCCTACCTACCAGCCTACCAACTGGGGGCTTCTATCTCTTAGCCTAACCACTTGGGGCCCCTATCTACCTACCTCATGGGAGCCCATATCTACTTACCTACTGGGGGCCCATATCTACCTACCTACTGGGGGCCCATATCTATCGACCTACCTACTAGGGGTCCCTATCTGACAACCTATTGGGGGCCCCTATTTACCTACCTACCCACTTACTGGGGCCCTTATCTACCAGCCTAACTACTGGAGGCCCATATCTTCCTATCTACGTAATGGCGGCCCCTACCTATCTACTGGAGGCCCCTATCTACCTGCCTATCTATTAGAGACCCCTATCTACCTACCTAATGGGGCCCCCTAGCTACATACCTACCTACCTACTGGGGGCCTTATCTACCTACCTATCTACCAGTGGTCTCTACTTAACTTTCTACCCACTAGGTAACTAAATATTTACCTACTGGGGGACTCTATCTACCTACCTATCTAGCTTCTGGTGGCTCTATATACCTACCTACAAGATGGAGATCTATATACCTATTTACCTACTAGGAGCCTTATATAACTAACTACTTTTGGTGGCCTATATACCTGGCTACCAGGGGCCCTACCTACCTTACTACCAGGGAACCAAATAGATAATTATTACCATCTGGGACACTATGGATGGGGTATTTGTACAGGGGGGCACAGCTAGGAAGATGATAAAAAGGAAGGAGTCTCAGGTGTTTTTGTTGTAAATTCTGCATGAACGAGTAGTGGCGGAGAAATCATCATGGCGGTCTGGACCAGATGAAGAAGAAAAAGGCATCACCTGTGAGTCACTAAATGTAATTGCACTGTGTGCACTTGTATATACCACTATATGGTCACTGTATGGCGGTAATATTGGTTTTACTGTAATGGTTTATATTCAGTAACAGTATGGTGGTATTATTCATTTTCTTAATGGTGGTATTATTTTGTCTTTATATATTGTTGTTGGTCTGGGTATACTGGGTATATTGGTTCGGTCAATAACATTATTATTTTGACACGCAATGTAGCAGTGTTTGCTGGCCCTTGCATACGTATTGACCCGCAAAATATAGATAAACTCTACGTAGTAAAATCTAAAAAGAACTAAATCCAAAAACAATTGCGCAACTGGATATTTTTCTTGTTTAGCCCAGAAAGATTTTTTTCTCTTGGGGTCGGGTGGATGTGGTGGTCGGGGCAGGGCGGTGGGGTTGAGGTAGGGTGGCTGTGTTGTCAGGACAGCAAGGGGGGTTGAGGGAGAGGGAGCCCATATTCTTAAGTTATATGAGGCCTTGAAATTTTTGATGGCGGCCCTGAAAGCAGGGCCGGGACGACGGGTAGGCAGAGGTTTAGGCGATCCCCCTGGGGTGCCTACCTCTGTCTATCTTAAGGGGCGCAGAAGGGCCCCCCGCTGGGCTCCGGGCCCGCTGCCATGGGCCTGAAGCCCGAAGGTTCTTTTGACCGTTTGCGGGCAGGGGAGCGAGCGCTCCCTGCCCCGCGACGTGTCGGCCCCTTCACCGGAGGATGCTGGATCCTCCGGTAAGCGCAGGGCCGAACTGGGGGGCCGCCGGGTCCTCTTAGCGTGAGGACCGGCCCCCGGCCCCCTCGGCTCAGTGGCAGCGTCGCGATGATGTGATGTCATCGCGCCGTTCTCTCCTGGGCGCACAGCGCTTTTAGGCCATGGGGGCCCAAGGGGGAGCGGCCGGAGGAGCGTCCCGACGTTGGAGGCGTTCCCATTCAAAAAAAGTGTCGGACGGAAGAGGGCGTCGGCCGGACGAAAAGGAGCCCCGCGGCCGGGACAGGGTAAGGTATATTAAGTTGTTTTTTTACTAGTAGAAAGAATGGTGGCCCAGAAAAAATTTAAATTCGTTTTAAAAACACCCACAAAAATAGCCACACAGATCAACGTTTTTAAAAACGTTTTTGGAGTAGGGGGGGTTTAAAGTGAGGGGTTTTTGGGTTTATCTCAGCCCTTAGTAATAGTTATTTTTACCTGCCTGTGGCCCCCTACGCCTGCCTGTGGCCCCCATATGCCTGCCTGTGGCCCCCTACACCTGCCTGTGCCCCCCTTCGCCTCCCTGGGGGGCCCCCATACGCCTGTCTGGGGCCCCCCCTAGGGCTACCTGAGCCCTTCAAATCCCCTCCCTGGGGCCCCCATACGCCTGCCTGTGGCCCCCATACGCCTGCCTGTGGCCCCCATACGCCTGCTGTGGTCCCCATACCCCTGCCGGGCCCCCATACGCCTGCCTGGGCCCCCATAGCCTGCTGGGGCCCCCCCCTAGCCGCCGGGGCCCCCCAAAATTTGCCTGCTGTGGCCCCCTACGTGTCTGTGGCTCCCATATGCCTGCTGGGGCCCCCCTACGCCTGCCTGTACCCCCCAAATAGCCTGCCGGGGCCCCCCCTACACCTGCCTGTGGCCCCCATACGCCTCCCTGTGGCCCCCTTGCCTGTGTGGCCCCAAAAAGCCTCCCTGTGGTCCCATCGCCCCCTGGGGCCCCCCCATACGTGCCTGTGGCCCCTTTACCCCCTGCCGTGGCCCATACCCCTGTGGGGCCCCCATACCCCGCCTGTGGCCCCATACGTCCCTGTGGCCCCATACGCCTGCCTGGGGTCTCTCGCCTCCCTGAGCCCCCATCGGCTGGGGGCCCCCATACGCCTGAGGCCCCCATACGCCTGCCTGGGGCCCCCCCCTATGCCTGACTGTGGCCCCCTTTTTACGCTGCCTATGGCCCCATACGCCTGCCTGTGGCCCCCATACCCTGCCTGAGCCCCCCATAGCCTCCCTGACCCCCCCCTTAGCTATTACCTGCCTGGGCTCTATATTTATATACCTCCCTGTCAAAGGGGGGAAATATCTAATACCTGTCTGCTGTTGGACATATATACATTACCTCCCTTGCCGGGAAACCCCCCCCCCCCCCATATCTATATCCCTGTCTAACTGAGGGGATTATATACCTAAAATTAAAGGAGTTAGGGAAAATGTGGGGGGTTCTAAGATTTTTGTGTCCAAATCGGCAGGGACGAGTCGGGGCCCAGGGAAATCGATAAAGGTGTAAACCCGGGATGGAAAAGAAAAAGGGAAAAGTGAACGGCGCCTGATCAGAAATGATGTCTCGGTGAGTAAAAATGTAACTGCGGGTGTCCAGTAGATTTGCTTAATGTTTCAGGGATTATTTAGTGATGTTATTTAGGGGTTTTTCACTTTTTATAGGAGGGGAGCGATTTTTAAAAAAATGAAATTTTTGTGGGGTGATTTTCATTGTGCAGTGACTGCTGAGGAGATGGACAGGAGCTATTGGATATGCAGAAAATTTAGTGACCAGGCCCTGGGCGGGGGTGAGGGAATTAGTGTGGGGGGGGGCTTTTTTTTGGGAGCGGGGGAGGGGGGGGGGGTGGCGGGGGCCAGGGCTGTACTCCCCTGGGAAAAAATGCTTTGCCCCGGGCCCTGCCTGAAAAGGGTTTGTGAGATTTTTTGAATAAGGGAAACCATGATTTATTTTTTTTCTTCCTTCCCCAGTGGTATAAAGTTTGACAGTTATTTATGCTAAACAGTGGGGTCATAAAAAAAATAAAATAAAACCCAAACCACACCTGGGGGCTTTTTTTTTTATCCTTCCAGAAAAATGGAATACAAAGTGATTTAAAAAATAGCATATTTTATAACTTGGAATAAAATAAAAAACTACAGCTCCCTTGCAAGACAGAGCCCACATACAGTCCACAGATAAATGTGGGGGTTAGTGGAACCTGACCAAAATTTATGTTAGAAAAAAACTTTCACCAGGGGATATTGAATAACCATGTGTATACATGCAAAGGGCAGAATAAAAATTTTTTTAAAAGGGCAGACATCTAAAAGTATTTGACCTTTTTGATATCGCAAAAGTGTGAGTAAATTTATGCCCCTTCCTATTCGGGGACAAATTTGCTAATCCTGTCCCTTTTTATTTAGTTCCCACAGGCAAATATCTAAGTTCCAATTTGAGGACTTTGCGGGGCAAGAACCAGCCATATTCACAACAACTTGTTAAAAAGGGTTCCCCCAAAGTCAAATTTAGCATTTTTATTGCCATAAACATATTGAACACAAACAAGCAGCAAATATAAAAAAATTCCCTATTTCCCTCTACCTCTGTCAAAAAGGAACGAAGTTTGGGGATGTCACACACCTCAGCTTTCTTCTAACATACAAGTCTACTGCAAGTTTTTTAGTTTTGGGCCCTCATTCAAAGAGTTGTTTTCTGAGCCTTCTCTTTCCCCCCTTCCCCCCATCCCTTTTCCCTTGCTTATCAAAAGGAGCACTATTTTTGTATTTTATATGTAAACTAAAAAAAGAAAAAAAAAAAACAAGGCATTAAACGTTTTGTTACAAGTACATTTAAAATAATTTGTACCATTTCTTTATATGGTATATGTGTGTCTAGGCAGGATACATTTATTGTAGATTTTCCCTGCAGATTCTGAAAATTTGAACTACGTAAATCAGAATTTTGGG
>JAODAL010013439.1:0-91321 GCA_025379985.1 Phyllomedusa bahiana | reverse complement strand
CCTTTTGGACTATTTTCGGTGAGGATTGGTGAATATCTCCTTTTGGAAGCTAAGTATACTCCCTCTTTTTATCTTACATGTAATTAAGTTAGTTTTTGGAAATAAGGGAATAGTGTGTTAAATTTAAGTTTTAACCCATATAAATAAAGCTGTGAGGTTATTATATTTGTGGTAATCATTATTCTGTGAAATACCCCAGCAAATAGACTCGCATCATGGGGTCCAATTTGTTTCTAGGTTCTGGCGGGCCCTTTGTTCCCAATCCAGTGAACCGACTTCTCCTCGGCTTACCACCCCGGGACGAATGGTCAGGTAGAGGGGTCAAACAGGTCCTGGGAAATTATTTGCCCACTGTCTGGGGCCGCCGGATGGACTGGTCCAGCTTGCGGTCATGGGCGGAGTTCTCGTACAACTCCTTAGATTCTGAGTCCTAGGGTGCCTCTGCCTTCTTGATTGTTTACGTTAGGCACGCTCGCCCACCTCTCCCATTAGCATCCCTGTCTGAGGTCCCGGCATCTGATACGTTGATCCAGGATATATAAGTTGTTTGGGCCCTGACTCGCCAGTCGCTGCTTCGAGCTTCTGCACGCACTAAGACTCAGGCAGTTAAGCGTAGGAGTTCTCCCCAGTTTTTTCCCCGGGTGATAATGTGTGGTTTTTGGCCAGATATGTCCGCCTTAAAATCCCAAGTTATAAAGTGGGGCCCCGCTATGTGGTTCTATTCGAGGTGCTTAAACGCATAAACCCGGTGGCCTATATACTCGGGCTCCCACCTTCCATGCGCATTCCCAATTCTTTTCATGTTTCCCTTCTCAAACCTCTGGTTCTGAACCGTTTCTCTCGGAAGATAGTTCTTCCCTCATCTGTGGCCGATGCCTCTAACGTCTTTGTGGTCAAAGAGATCTTGGGTATGAGGAGAATCAGAGGGAAACGGTATTTCCTCGTTGATTGGAAGGGGATCGGGCCCAAGAAGAGGTAAGGGGCGTACATGTTTGTGGACGGTGTAGTGACAGCACGGTTATGCTTGGTTATAGGCAATCCTGAAGAGATGGGTTTTCCAGGTTGCTTTTGAGGCTGGGAGAGTGGGAGAGAGTCTGAGGTGTTGGGGCAGTGAGTTCCAGATTGTGGGGTAGGCACGGGAGAAGTCTTGCAGATGGTTATGTGAGGAGTTGACACGGAGAGAGCAGTGAAGAAGGTCCTGTGAGGAGCGGAGATTGCAAGACGGGAGGTATCTGGAGATTAAGGCAGAGATATATGGAGGGGAGAGGTTATGGAGAACCTTGTAGGTCAAGGTTACTAACTTGAACTGGATTCGCGGGGCAATGGGTAGCCAGTGAAGGGATAGGCAGAGGGGAGAGGGCAGAGAGCAGCGGGAGAGAGGTGAATCAGAGGGGCAGCAGAGTTAAGGATGGATTGGAGGGGAGCGAGGGTGCTAGCTGGGGGCACAGAGAAAGATATTGCAATAGTCTAGTCTGAGATGACGAGGACATGGACCAGCATTTTGTGCTTTCAAAGTTAAGGAATGAGCGGATACGGGAGATATTTTTTAGGTGGAGACGGCAGGCAGAGGTGAGGGTTTGGATGTGCAGTTTGAAGGACAGATTGGTGTCAAGAGTTAACCCAAGGCAGTGGACTTGTGGAGCCGGTGATAGAGTGTAGCCATTAATATTGATAGAGAGATCAGGTGGAGGGATAGAGTGGGATGGTGGGAAGATGATGAATTCAGTTTTCTTTACGTTTAGCTTCAGGAGACGTGAGGAGAAGGAGGGTATGGACGAAAGACAGACAGGAATCCAGGAGAGTAGAGAGGTAATATCTGGGCCGTAGATGTAGATCAATGTCCTATCTCCCTTATCTAGTAACCATAAAATGCAATGTTATATTTTTTAACAAAGGCATCTAAACCTTTCTTGAACTTGTTCAATGACCCCACCGTTACAATCTCTTGTGGTACAATTCCATGGTCACACTGATCTTAAACTAAAGAATATTCATCTGTGATGATGGTGAAACCTTCTTTTCTCTAGACTTAGAGGATGACTCTTTTGTTATTGTTACAGGCCGAGGTGCAAAAAGATCATGCAAGTGATCTGTATACATTCCTTTAGCACATTTGCATATGGTAATTAAATTGCCCCAAGCTATCATTTTCCAAGTTAAATAACCCCAAGTTTGATAGCCTGTCTTGGAATTGTAAACCAACCCTCAACCAACTTGGTTGCCCTCATATGCACTCACTCTAGTTCAGCTAAGGAACATGGCTGGCACCCAAAACCATGCAGAGTATTCCATATGGGCTCACCAATGATTTATATAGAGGCAAAACATTTTGCCTGTCTTCTTATGAAACCCATGATTTAATTTGCCTAGACAGCAGTTGCCTGGTGTTAGTCACTAAATCTAAGACTACTGTTTATCAACATTCCCAAGTCTGTTTCAGCTGTAGTTTTACCTAATAGCATTGTATATATTACATAATTGCACCATTTACTTCCTTGGCCCCAGTGCATGACCTTACATTTATCCACATTAAACTTAATTTGCCATTTTTCTGCCTAAGTCTCCAGCTTTCCTAAATCCCTCTGTAATACTCTATTACCCTCCTCTATGTTGATTACTTTACAAAGCTTTGTATCATCAGCCAATATTGCAATTTGACTCTGTAAGCTGTCTACTAAGCCATTAATAAATATGTTGAAAAGAAAAAGACCCAATACTGAGCCCTGTGGGACCAACCAAATGTATGTCCAGTTTGGAGCTTACCTCATCACGGAAACTGATTAGATTAGTTTGACAGAATCGATTATTTTGACTAAGATATTCCAGGATATCACAGTATCTGACAAAAGTGAGTACACCCCACACATTTTTGCAAATATTGTTTTGTACCTTTTCATGGGACAACACTGATGGTATGAAACTTTGATACAGTGTAACATAGACAGTGTATCGCTTGTTTAAAAGTGTAAATTTGGTGTGCCCTCAAAATAACTCATGACACAGCCATTAATTTCTAAACCGCTGGCAGCAAAAGTGAGTACACCCCTAAATGAAAATGGACAAATTATACCGCATTCACACAGCCTCAAACCATGACACTCCCAACAATATGCTTGACTGTAGGCAAGGCACACTTGTCTTTGTACCCCTCCTCTAACCATCTGAATCCAAAAAGTTTATCTTGGTTTCATCAGACTACATAACATGGTTCCAGTAATCCAATTCCTTAGTCTGCTTGTCTTCAGCAAACTGCAGGCTTTCTTGTGTATCATCTTTAGAAGAGGTTATGCAAAAAGGAAAAAGAAAGGGGGCGCACAATAGCGTTATAATTGTAACTGAGAAAGAGAAAAGTAGAGAGATAATATTCTCACCTCTAGTGTTGGCGCTTTAATGTATGAGGCACAACACTCATAAGCTGCTTGCAGGGCTATTATATACCCCGTAGCCCTACTACGGCAGCCGATGGTCTCTGGGCTCCGCTCAGTGTCATAACCGTAGGAGAATAAGCCACAAAAATGGAGAGAAAGGAAAAAATGGACCCGGCGCACGTGCAGGATTGAGTACAAAAAGCCAAGTCTAAAGGTTTTCATAAAAGTTTTATATTCTTAAAAATGTCTCGGCATTACCGTGACAAATTAAAAACAATAGGGAACTTAAAAAAGACTATTACGCGTTTCGCGCGTGTAACCCGCGCTTCATCGAAGTCAAGTCAAGTCAAGTCAGACACTTCTGATGAAGCGCGGGTACACGCGCGAAACGCGTAAAGTCTTTTTTAAGTTCCATTGTTTTTAATTTTGTCACGGTAATGCCGAGACATTTTAAGAATAAAAACTTTTAATGAAGAAGCCTTTAGACTTAGGCTTTTTTACCAACACCTGCACGTGCGCCGGTCCATTTTTTCCTTTCTCTCCATTTTGATCTCTTAGAAGAGGCATTCCATCTGGACGACAGCCATAGTAGACCAATTTGATGCAGTGTGCGGTGCATGGTCTGAGCACTAACAGGCTGACCTCCCACCCTTTTAACCTCTGCAGCATTGCTGGCAGCACTCATCTCTGGATATGACGCTGAGCACATGCAGTCAACTTCTTTGGTCGACCATTGCGAGGCCTGTGCTAAGTGGAACTTGTCTTGTTAAACTGATTTATGGTCTTGGCCACTGTGCCGCAGCTCTGTTTCAGGGTGTTGACAATCTTTTTATAGCCTAAGTGACCTTTATGTAGAGCAACAATTCTTTTTCTCAGATCCTCAGACACACCTGCTCCCCATTATCACCTGAGACCTTGTAAGACTAATGAGTGACTTGACACTGTGGAGGGAAATGGCAAGTTGGGCACATGTTGTCCATTTTCACTTAGGAATGTACTCACTTTTGTTACCAGCAGTTTAGACATGTATGGCTGTGTGTTGAGTTATTTTCACAGCATACAAAGTTTACAAGCTGTACGTTGACTACTTTACATTGTATCAAAGTGTCATAAATTTAGTGTTGCCCCGTAAAATAATAAAATACAAGATTTACAAAAATGGGAGGGGTGTACTCACTTTTTTGAGATACTGTATCTCTTAGAAAATAGATAGATCAATAGATCAAGTGGGGCAAATGGAAGCAGTGAGATAGGGTGATAGTTGGACAGATCTATATTTATCTCAAACAAAAATATTGAAGTGCAAAAACAAATTGTTTGGGTATTAGAATAGTACAGATTAATATAGCATATAAATAATAGCATAGTATAGTATAGTAGAGCATAGCATATAGGGTATTGTAGTCTTTAAGGTTGAGTCAGGGATACAGTCGTGTCACAGTATATTATATGTCTTTTATAGGAAGTGATTATGTATCTTTAGGAAAGTGTTGTGTCAGCCCCTGTGCCAGCAAGGGTTAAACTTCTTGCCCCTAATGCACCAAACACCACGTTTCAACACCTAGCATCTGATTGGACAAGGGGGTGGAGAGGTCTCACGCCAGAAATGGCAGTTGGAGGCAATTGGAGGCAAGAAGTTCAGTTGGGCTGAGTCTTGTGAGTGATGGGGTAACAAGCAGTATGTGATCCAAAGGGGACCGATCCTGGACCTTGGTCCAGTGGAGAACAAAGCTAATATTTGCTTCTTGTACTGGAGGTCACCAGCGAAGCAGCACCTAAAGGTGAGAGTCCTGCCATCTATATGATAAAGAGACTCATACTAGGGGGGAAATCCCTGAAGAGTAAGGAAAAGAATATTTCCTCTTCAGGATATAGTTCCTGCAGAAGTCATTGTACCCATCAGTGTCCATGAGGTGAGTTCAACCATTGTTACTGCAGACTTAGAGAAGGAAGAAGTGTATTTACTGAAAGAGGCTCTACTAAGTTTAACACCTTTCATGAAGTAAAGAATTGCACTTTTGTTTTCACCCTTCATCTTGTCTTCCTGTTTGTTTATGATCTGCTGCATTGACACCATGGTCACATTCCACACAATATCTAAAGACGTGAAGGGGATTAACATCAGCCAAAGAAAGAGTGTGTCCTGTCATCTCTACTTAGCACCTGCAGCATTTCCCCTACTCTGATTGTTTGTGACTCCAGGGGAGTTAGTGAGGTTAGGAAGAAGGGCCACCGTGACATGAGTTTAATCCCCCAGCCTCTCCTGTTCTCTCCCTGGGTCATCACAATCGCATAGCATAATACAGTGGTTCCTCTAGTTACAATGGCTACAGAAAACAATATGGTCAACATACAATGCTCTTTCCTGGGATATTGTATGTTGAGTGTGGTTCCAAGATTCAATGTTCCAGATGCTGATCCAACCATTTATTATGAACATTTTACTTGTAAAACAACTGTATTAGTGAGGTGCATGCAGTGGTTGGCAGTCTATTAGTACTTCTCTATAGTACAGTGTGGTACTACATATTCCGTACTGCTCTTTACATGAGCCAGGATGAGTGCCAGGCACCAGGTGAGTGCCAGCCCCTTTTTTCTGATACGTTGTGTATAAAGTACATGACCCATAGAAACTCCTATCCTCAACGTAGAAAATGGTTTCCAACTTCTTGTATGCTAGAACAGTTGTGTTTGAAAAATTAGCAGTATGTTCAAAAACATGAGCTAAGCACAAGGTGAGACATGTAAGAAGAAAAGCGCTTCAAAGTGAATTTCTGAATCTTGTTTTCAGGGTATAATGCGCTGAATGTATGAAAGTGGTTTTCGTGCGATTATAAATGGTGTCTAAAGTTCGACACACCTCGCTGGTGTGTTAGGTGCACTACGAAACTGAGGCGCATTAGTAATGCGCATAACATGTATAAATGCTATAGATAGGCTGGAAATAAAAGAAAAGTAATTAGAATAGCATGTCAGTGAATAGAAACTATGGTACTGATCTTGCTTGGAAGACCACTGGTCTGTGGTGTGCTGGCTCTTGCTGTATGTAGAATAAAGGGTGAGAGCAGCAAAAATAATTATCAAATGTAGTAAAAATTTAAAATTGTAATACATTAGATAAGCATTGGGTTATTTAATGTAAAACTAGTTTTAGATTCTATTAAATTTAAATGCATTTTATAGGAGATATTTTTATATTTTTGGGATATATATGTTTAGATTAATTTTATATGATAACATTTTTCATTACATTTAATTTAATTTTACATAGTTTGATAATTATCATAAATTACTTTTTAGTATTGTACTGGTGTAAGTTGAGGAATATTGGACATTTTTTGTCCTAACAGCAGATCTAGCTCCACTTAGACTCCTTAGGCTTAGGCAGACCACATTGATATAGGTCTGTCTGTTCGAGCAGTAATGCGCCTACTTTTGCCGAACCACATTTGTCTAATATTACGAGTGTGGTGCGACACGCCCCCAGAAAGCCCCCAAAACGCCCCCTTATGTTAGGCAAGGTGCCGAGTCTTACGAACAAAGCGCCTAACACATTAATTAGGCGCATTAGACATCATAGACTGCTCACTTAGGCATATTTTACGCCAGAAAAGGGTGAAAAACCCAATCATACATGTCTCCCACAATCTTTATCTTTTGTTCCATGCATTGGGAACATTGCAGACTCTTTTCTAAATCAGAACATGATGAGAAATGTATATAATTTTTAACTACTTTACAGAAAATAATAAAAAATGAACATTGGGCTGTTCAAAAAAATAGCAGTGTCTGCATTTGTCTTGACAAACTTTGTACTCTTTTTTTTATCGGATTTAGCATTTCTGTGAATCAGTGACCTAATATTTAGTTGTATAGCCATGTTTTTTTAGAACTGCTTCACATCTATGTAACACAGAGTCAACCAACTTCTGCCACCTGTCAACTGTTATTCCAGCTCAGCATGCTTTGAATACATCCCACAATTTATTTGTATTTGTTGTCTTTGGCTCAGAAATGGCATTTTTAATGTCATCCCACAAGTGTTCTATTGGATTAAGGTCCAGGGATTGGGCGGCCATTTATAACCTCAATATTTTTGACTGGAACCAAGATTTTGCTCATTTGCTGGTGTGTTTAGGATTGTTGTCTTGTTGAAACACCCATTTCAAAGGCATTTTCTCCTCAGGGTAAGACAACATGACCTTCTCAAGTATTTTGATGTATGCAAACTAGTCCATGATCCCTGGTAAGCGGTAAATAGGCCCAACACCATAGTAAGAGAACCATGCCCATATCATGATGCTTGCACCACCATGCTTCACTGTCTTCAAAGTACACTGTGGCCTGAATTCACAGACAAACTGTTTGTGGCCCTTTGGTCCAAAAAGAACAATTTTACTCTCATCAATCCACAATATGTTTCTCCATTTCTCTTTTGGCCAGTTGATGTGTTCTTTGGCAAATTGTATCTGCTTCCGCACATGTCTTTTTTGTAGCAGTGGGACTTTTTGGGGACTTCTTGCTAATAGATTAGCTTCACACAAGTGTCTTCTAACTGTCACAGTATTCACAGGTAACTTGAGACTATCTTTGATCATCCTGGAACTGATCATTGGCTGAGCCTTTGCCATTCTGGCTATTGTTCGATCCCATTCGATTGGTCATCTTCTGTTTTCTTCCACATCTCTATGATTTTGCTTTCTATTATAAAGCATTGGAGATCATTTTAGCTGAACAGCCAATCATTGCCAGCACTTCTTTAGGAGTTTTACCCTCTCCAATCAATTTTTTAATCTAAGTCCACTGCTCTTCTGAACAATGTCTCGAACGACCCATATTTCTCAGGCTTCAAGGAGAAATGCACATATAACATGTGTTGGCTTCACCCTTAAATAAGGGCCACCTGATTCACAGCTGTTTCTTCACAGAATGATTGACCTCACTAATTGAACTCCACACTGCTATTATTTTGAACACATCCCCTTTCAAATCATTATTCATATACACAGATTGAAAAACATGCAAACCATGAATGCGGAGCCCGCTGTTTTTTTTAAGCGTCTACTGCACCAACTGGTAAATTGTTTGACATGTGGTAATATAATTTATAACAAAAACAGTGATTAATCTGGTCAGTCATATTGGACTGCTATTATTTTGAACACAACTGTATGTAGTATAATATAGCATAGAATAACATAGCAAAATATAGTATAAGGTATCATAAGATTGAGGTCATACAAATAAATATGGGGCAAAACTCCAAGTAACACATTTGCAGTCTGGCTTAGAATACCTTATCACATTGCCTTTAGGGACTTTAAGCTTTATGTATGAAAACTGTCTAGAGCTCCTCTTTCATTTCACATAGTGCTCTGAAAAAATGGAAAGGGAGCTCTGATTGGTTGCTATGGGCAACAAAGAAAGTCTTACTCCTAGACAGATTACATACATGAGTCCCTTTTGTCTTCTGCCTAATGTCTGCGATGTGTACATTACACTGATATTACATTCTACCAACCCTCAACTATTTCAGTACAATACAACACAGAATAGATGAAAACAGGACAAAGTAAAAGCAGCCTGTCAATGACTCTAGACATGACAACATGTCTCAGATGAAAATTGCCTTTTGCAAAAAAACAGATAAAAGTAGCAAGAATTTATTATGTTCGACTTCACAGTCTTTATCTGAGAAATTATTTTAATTAAGACCAATGACAGTAAGACAACTAAAACTGTATTGTAAATGTCAAAATATGCCAGGAATTATTTTATGACCTTAACCCATAATAGTTAGAGGAAGAAAGTGAAAATATTATAAAACAGAAACTTTCAAATATACTTATTTAATTACAATTGAAGAAACAGATTATTAGACCTAGAACTTGAAAAAGGTCATCTGAAATCAGAAAAGTAACAATATATACTGATTGCAGCTGATGCAAATTTCGTTGCAGAGAGCTTAGAGCAGGGAGTGATGTCATCCCATGGACCAACTGAGCTCTGGAGCAAACTAATGATCTTTAAGGGTACGTTCACACGGCTTAAAATGCCACATATTTCAGGGCGCATTTTGCCGCGTATTGCCCATTATACGCAGCGAAATGTGCGCCGCAATAACGGTAATTCATAGCTCTCATAGAGAGCTATGGATCACGCATCATCCCCCTGCGCGTTGCGCGTATAATACGATCGTATTGTACGTGCGGGGGGAGGATTGACATGTCAATTGTTAGCGGCGTGATCAGCGCGTGGTTCCAAAACACTCGGCATATTACGGCGCGTGCTATATGCGCCGTAATAAGCCGTGTGAACATACCCTTACAATATTACAGATTAAGCTATTGTTTTCAGTTCTCACAGTATAACGGCTCAGCTAGGAGTTGAATATGCCAATCACTGCTATAGAATCACCCACAGCCTGAGGAGACAATGTGAGTGTAAACTGCTTGTGACTCAGTGAAACAGGTTAGTGAGAAAACCCCTTTAAAGGGAACCTGTCACATAGATTTTGCCTCCCTTGCTGAGGGCAGCACAAGCTAGTGTCAGACCTGCTGTTTCCAGCGCTGTGCCGCTTATTCTGTAGATGCGCAAGAGCTTTACCTCAACTTATTCATGATGGCAGCAGCTTATTATTATTCTGGTTCTTACTCCTTTAATCATTTCTTCAAAAACTAGTTGGACAAGAGCTAATATTAGTCTATCAATCAATGTGTGGAATTTCAAGAATGCCAAAGCATTTAATGGCATCTGGCAACATGTGCCAGTCCTACACATGGATGTATTATAGCTACACATAAACTTCGAGTTGTGCAAACTGTAATATATTGTAGCACCCACAGGCCCTACTTTATCTTCATATGCTTATCTGGTTTTATACAGAGACATCCGGAAGTTTTTTTCTGTCAGATTCCTTATGAATTTAGTATGTGAAGAGATGCAGCAAAATCTACCACTATATCATCTTCACCCACCTCTTCCCCCATCTAACCTCTCATACTCTCCTCTCCCTATCTCTGACCACAACTTGCTCACCTTCTCCTCCATCTCCACTCCACCTGCCCTCCTGCGCCAAATCTAGTACACCCACGAAGGAACCTACAAAACCTTAACCCTCGCATGCTCTGTGGCTGTCTTGCTCCCCTCTCTACCATATCCTCATTTGCTGACCCAGACGCAGCCACCACTTTCTACAACAACACAATCACCTCCACTCTTGACACGGTCGCCTCTCTCACACACAACAGAACCCGCAAAATCAACAGACAACCCTGGCACTCAGACTCCACTAAACAGCTGAGGCGAGGTTCCAGAATTGCTGAAAGGTGCTGGAAGAAAACCGGCACCACCGCTGACTTCACCTCATACAAACAATCACTACACACATTTAAATCGCTACTTTCCTCTCATCTATCCACCAACTCTCTCCTTGACCCACTGCAATCTGGCTTCTGACCCTACCACTCTACTGAAATCACCCTAACCAAAGTCACCAATGACCTAGTAACTGCCAAAGCCTCCGATCACTACTCTGTCCTTATACTCTTAGACCTGTCCTCTGCCTTTGACACTGTCGACCTTTCACTTCTGCTACAAATCCTCTCCTCCCTCGGCATCACGGACGGCCCTTTCCTGGATCTTCTCATACCTCTCTGATCGGACATTCAGTGTCTCTCACTCCTGCACCACCTCCTCCTCTCGCCCACTCTCTGTTGGTGTCCCCCAGGGGTCTGTCCTGGGCCCATTACTCTTCTCTATCTACACCCTTGGCCTGGGTCAGCTCATAGCATAACATGTAGATAGCGGATGCGCTGCTCACTTAAAATCATAACTTATTTTATTAATGCATCATTTTAAAGACATTCAACCACCGTTTAGCAGCATGTCCATAAACTTGTAGAAAGAATAAATATATACAGGTGGTCCTCGACTTACATCGTTCCGACTTACATCTGTCCCCTAGTTAAAAACGGAGACTTATGGAGCATGCTGACACTTGTAGTTCCATGTTCCACAGCAGAGAATATCTGTGGAATGACAGGTTCCAGCATGCCACAGCAGCACATGAGGTGAAAATGAGATGAAGTCTTCTTAACATTGGCACAGACAGCAAAACAAATGTAAAACCCCTTCCCTGCACTATCCAAAACCCCCAAAAAAAACTTTTGTGCTGAAGTTACATTTAATAAATATGCCTGTTCCGACTTACATACAAATTCAACTTAAGAACAAACCTACAGTCCCTATCTCGTTCTTAACCCAGGGACTGCCTATACTCAAGTACAAGATGCGGCTAGCAGCCGATCACAGCTTAGTAACAATCGCCGCTGGGCTGCTGGCGTCTCCGGCTTACCTGGATGGAAGCTGTGATTGTTACTAAGCTATGAACGGCTGCTAGCCACATCTTGTACTTGAGTATATATTTATTCTTTCTACAAGTTTATGGACATGCTGCTAAGCGGGGGTTGAATGTCTTTTAACTTATGCATTAATAAAAGAAGGTATGATTTTAAGTGAGCACCGCATCCGCTATCTACATGTTGTGCAGTGATGGCTTGGAAAACCCTTATATAGGATTGGGTGCTATATACTCAAGTTTATATAAATCAGTATATTCAGCCACTATCTCTATTTGAAATCAGCTCATAGCATCACATGGCTTTCATTACCACCTGTATGCTGATGACACCCAACTTTACATTTCCGGCCCAGATGTCTCCTCTCTATTCTCCCGGATACCTGACTGTCTTTTGTCTATATCCACCTTCTTCTCCTCCTGCCTCCTAAAACTGAACGTGGAGAAAACTGAATTTATCATCTTCCCACCATCCCACTCTTCCCCCACCTGATCTCTCTATCACTTTTAACGGCTACACTCTCTCACCAGCTCCAAAAGTCCGCTGCCTTGGGATAACCTTTGACTCCAGTCTGTCCTTCAAACCGCACATCCAAGTCCTCAACTCTGCCTGCCGCCTCCACTTGAAAAATATCTCCCGAATCCGCTGATTCCTTAACTGTGAAAGCACAAAAATGCTTGTCCATGCCCTCGTCATCTCCCGCCTCGACTACTGCAACATCCTTCTCTGTGGCCTTCCGTCTAGCTCCCTCGCTCCCCTCCAATCCATCCTTAACTCTGCGCCCGTCTGATTCATCTCTCTCCTCGCTACTCCTCTGCCTCTTCCCTCTGCCAATCCCTTCACTGGCTACCCATTGTCCAGCGAATCCAGTTCGAGATAGTAACCTTGACCTACAAGGCTCTCCATAACCTCTCCCCTCCATACATCTCTGCCCTAATCTCCAGATACCTCACGCAACCTCTGCTCCTCACAGGACCTTCTTCTCTGCGCTCCTCTCATCAGCTCTTCACATAACCATCTACAAGACTTCTCCCGTGCTTCCGCCACAGTCTGGAACTCACTGCCACAACACCACAGACTCTCCCCCACACTCACCAGCCTCAAATGTAACCTGAAAGCCTATCTCTTCAGGACTGCCTATGACCAACATTAACCGTGTTGCACTGTTCCACCCCATAAACATGTCTGCCCCTCACCTTCTGTCTCTTCCCACCTTCCTTGTACACTGCAAGCCCTCATGGGCAGGGCCCTCTCTCCCTCTGTACTAGTTGTTAGTTACTTATTGTCACTTTGTAATTGTTTGACCAATGTTATTTATGTAACCACCTTGAATGTACAGCGCTCTGAAAAGAAGGGCGCTCTAAAATAAATAATAATAATAATAATAATAATAATAGAGATTTTAGAAAGTGATTCCCCATTGGATTTTCCATGTCTGGCAAATCTGATTTGAATGTACCATATTTTTCAGACTATAAGACACATTTCTTTCCTCCAAAATTTGGGGGAGAATGGTGGTGCGTTTTATATTCCAAATGTACTATTTCAGGCTGGCAGGAGTCTGGAAAGGGGTGATGCTGCTAGAGGTCAAACCCTGTATCTAACAGCAGGAATGGAGCCAGCTCCATCTTATGTTCCAGTGTGTCCTATAGTCTGAAAAATATGGTTCCTTTAATTGACTATAGAGGGGGTAAGACATTTTTTCTCCCTGCCCTGAGAATGATTTCCTACAAACTGCCCTATCAAGCAGTGTGGGGTTTTCCAAAATTCGATGAAAGCTGCTTTAAAAAACAAAAAAAAAAAACAATAGATCACATGATCTAAGGAAAAGGTATCGCAGTATAGCTGCCGCATTCCCATGAAGGTTATTTGAGCAAATGTAGTCCTGCATAGACTATGTTTGATCTATTTGCCGGCAGTATATGCTTTCCCTGTGGGGCTCAAAAGTCTGGTAGACTACACTCCCGCAAGGAAAGCATATACACTGGCAAATTGAGCATGTGTAGTCCACATAGGACTATGTTTGTTCAATTAATCTCGATGAGATCGCTGTGTTAGGGTACCTTTCCTCATAGTACCCTGCCTGATATCTCTAACATGAGCAAGTGACGCTGTGTGAATGGCCCCTTAATTATTTAATAAAACATACTTAATGCATCACATTCTAAAAAAAATACTGCAACAAAGGGAATAAAATGGGAGATTAGAAATGACAAGAATCAGTATTTTATAAGAATTTTTTAAAATCTCTGCCTCTCACAGGTGCTTTTTAAACCTTTAAAAAAAACACCAGACCTCGGGGGATTTTAAAAGTTCTGAGGGCCATTACATACCTTTACCGATCAAAATGTACGTTAAATGTTGGGCTTTTAAAAGGGTTACCCACCTCCAAAATTTACACTTATGGACAAGGTCTGTGTCTGTCTCAAAGACATGGCCCCCCAAACCCCCACCCCTCACATTGCCACAGGAACAAAGGGGGGCTGTGAAAGTGAAAACGCCTACATTCATTTCATGGTAGTGTAAAACCTTACTATATGCCTTGGCTGTATTTGGGAATGGCGCACTAAAGACTAACCCATGGGAGGAAACCAAACCCCGTGAAAAAGGGAAAGATAAACAAGTGTAGAAAAAAATGAGCAAAAGTTCACCAGCCCCCATTGGGGGAACAACGAAGAAAAAAAAACTGCACCAAAAGGGTATCGATTCACACTAGTATGCAAAAAAGCCACAGTATAATATATGAGGAGATTGCAAAATGTAAGTATAGCCTTGAGGTTGTGTTTTTGAGTAAATAATGTCCCATTTTTCTGTGATGTTTCTGTAACTGAAATGTTCACCAAAACTTAACAGTGAAGTCGCACAGGGCCCCCACTTTTGGTTCCACTCCACATTCATATTACTATACACCCCAAAATCCCCTTTGAACACATAACACCCCGAATACACCATTCACCCCCAATATATCCCACAAAACCCGATCACACACCACATACATCCCGCATACACCACTCACACACCACATACATCCCGCATACACCATTCACACACGATATATATCCTGCATACACCACTCACACACCATATACATCCCCATAAACCAAAATCCCACCATAAACCCCAACAAACACCCCCACACACCTAAACACCGCAACACCACTCACACACCTAACATCCCCGAAAATAACACCCACACACCCGTATACATCCTATACAAGTGCCCCGGACGGGGTTTTTGGGGCCCACAGGGGAATTGACTTGGGGGGCCCACCCAACTGTACAGAAAAAAAAAACCCGGGGCCTTCGGTTTTAAAATGCGCCCATTTTTACCAGCATAAAACATTGTCAAACTGTAAGAAAAACAGTCCCCCGATTCCCTTTGTTTGCCCCAACCGACGGGGTTTGTCATCCTTTTCAACCCCACAATTTTCCCCCCACCCCCCGGAAGGATTAACTTTAAAAAAACAAAGAATGCACCTCGTTTTTACGGGACTCGGGTTTAAAACGGGGTTCTCCCCCAATAAAAATAATACCCTCGTTTTTACAGAAAATGTTTTACCGTTTAATGCTTTTGGAAGGTCAAAAAAGTTTTAAAATTTTACAAAGGCCCATAACCACAAAACCCGCCATATAGAACCATATAGAGGTCAGACACCAGCTCAGATAACCCACAACACCCCAAAATGAACCCCATAGAGTCAGACACCGCTCAGGGATAACCTACAACACCACCCTATAAACCACAGAGTGGCCACACCACTCAGGGATAACCTACAACACCGCCATAAGAACCACAAATGTCAGTCACCACTCAGGTTAACCTACAACACCCCATATAGAGACCACATAAGGTCAACACAAAACTCAGGAAACCTACAACACCACCTTAAAGAGGTCAGACACCATCTCAGGCACATCACATTTTCAGTGAAAACAGCCTGATCCAATTAAATAAAATAACCCCCGAAACAGGGACTCACCGGAACGTCCTATTTTGATGAGTTTTTCCTTCTTTCAGATCGTTCTTATCCCTTTTTCCCCTGCATCCGTTTCCCCACCGCCCTGAGGACTTGCCCGCCACACTCATCCCTGCAGAAATTAAACAAAAAATCTAGAATCCTCAATTTTCCAGCATCTCTTTACCCATTTTTCCCCCTCTGTACAAACTTCCCAGGGGGGGAAGAGGTACAAACCATAACTTTTAGGGCTATATCCTAAGGGGGGGAAGGTGGGGGGGGGAAATAAGTCCCCGGAGATAATGCACAAATATGGGGTGCCCCCCCCCAATTATAAACCAGGGGAGGGAGACAAGAACCCCAGGTAGTTGGGAAATAGGCAAGACCCCCGTCTGTAGGAGTGGTTTCTCCCAGTTAGAACTGTGGGAGTTTGGGGCCCCTTTAAAAGGCGCAAGCATTTAGGGGGCCCCCTTTAGGAGTATACAGGCATTAGGGGTTTCCCATGAAGTAGTATCAGGCATTTTAAGGCCTCTTTAGTAGTTCACAGGCAGTTTGGGTCTCCTTTAGGATATACAGGAGTTAAGGGCCCCCTTTACTAGTGGCAGGAAGTCAGGGCCCCCCTTAGCTATGGTAGGTATCAGGGCCCCTTTAGTATTTTAGTGCCAGGGCCCCCTTTGAAAATCAGGGCCCCCCCGAGGTAGTCAAAGCGTCCCTTTAAGGTACCAGGGCCCCATTGTAGTCGGGGGCCCCCCGTAGGTAGTTTGTGCCCCCCTGTAGGTAGCCAGGGGCCCCCCTTTTTGGGGGTGGGGGTTTTAGGGGGGGTTTTTTTAGACCCCAGGGGCCCCCTTAGGAGCCCGGGGCCCCCCTTGTAGTCAGGCCCCCGACACCCCCTGAGCAGGGCCCCCCTTTTGGTAGCCAGGGGCCCCCCTTTTTTTCAGGGCCCTTTTGCCCGGGGGCCCCCTTGTAGTAGGGCCCCCTTTACAGGGCCCCCTTGTAGCCAGGCCCCCCCTTTTTTAAATTTCCAGGGACCCCTTATAAATCAGGGCCCCCCTTTTTTTCCAGGGCCCCCCGTAGGTAGCCAGGGGACCCCTTGAGTAGGGCCCCCCTTTTTAAAGGGCCCCTTTTAAACCCGGGACCCCCCTTGTACAGGGACCCCCCTGTAGCCCCGGCCCCCTTTTTACTGTCCCCCCCTTGTAGCCCCCGGGCCCCCCCGAGCCCCAGGGTCCCCCCCCTTTATAGCCAGGCCCCCCTTGATCAGGGCCCCCCCCTTATAGTTTAGGGGCCCCCCCCCTTGTAGCAGGGCCCCCCCTGTAGCCCGGCCCCCTTTAACCAGGGCCCCCCCCCCCTTTAGCCAGGGCCCCCTTGTACAGGGCCCCCCTTGAGCGGGGGACCCCCTTGTGCCAGGGCCCCCTTTTAAAAACCAGGGACCCCCTTGTACCAGGGACCCCCCTTATGCCAGGGGCCCCCTTTTGCAGGGCCCCCGTAGCCAGGACCCCCTTTTAGCCAGGCCCCCCTTTTAGCCAGGGACCCCCTTTATAGCCAGGGGGCCCCCCCTTTAGCAGGCCCCCCCCTTTACCAGGACCCCCCTTGTATCAGTCCCCCCTTGTAGCCAGGGACCCCCCCCCTTTTACCAGGCCCCCCTTGTAGCCAGGGCCCCCTTTAAAGCCAGGCCCCCCTGAAATCATCCCCCCTTGGCCATGATTCCCCCCTTGTAGCAGGGCCCCCTTGAGCCAGGGGCCCCCCCGTGAAGTTAAAAAAAAAAAAAAAAAACAAAAAGCCCCTTACCTGCTCCTGCTCCAGCACTCCAGCTCCCCGCTCCGGCTGCGGTCCTGCAAGGGGGCCCGGTGAAGTGACGTCACCCCCGCCACTCACATAGGGGTTTCCCCCCCGGCAGGGGGTCCGCTGACACCCCCCGCAGCCCCCCCCCCCCCGGGGGTCGGGACATTATCCCCACTACCCCCGGGGGCCCAAAGGGGCCCGGGTTCAGGGACCCATCCGGACGGCCCCGGGGGGGGGACGGGGCCCGCCCCCGGGCCCCACGGGTCGGGGGGGGGGCCCCCCGGGGATTCCCCGGTCCCCCGGGGGCCCAGTCCAGCCGTGATACACCCTGAAACCCGAACACATAAAACACAATGATACCGGTAATACATTAAACACTTGACACACACTCTCTAGTTGTTCTCTAGTTGGGCCCTTCTTCCCCAGGAGCCCATTGCAGCAGAATCAGTTGCACAAGCAGCTGACCTACCAAATGGCAGCTGCCGTTTGAGATGCAGGAGAGGAGGTGGAGTGAGGTTGTAACAAAAACAAGCCTGGTACTGATTGGCAGAGGCACAGCCAATGAGTATAACGCTTAGTTTTAGCACTGCTCTCCCAGGTTATCTCATAATCTGAAGAACAAGTGCAGGTAGGCTGAGTGTGATGGGGCTCTGGAGCCTGATACTGCAGCTTCTTGTAACCTCCACTATTAGAGGGTGCCCAGCACGTGTCAATGCTAGGGCCCACCAGAGGATCCTTCGATCCTCCGGTGGACCAGTCCGACACTGTGCGAATCCTTGGGACACACAAACAATTAAAACCTACTTACCGGCTCTCTCGCAGCCCTGGAAGAATTAGCAAGGGTCCACAGCCCACTAGTGTCAACTGCTTCTTATATTAGTGGTGCCAGGGTAACATCATGAGATGATTTCCTGGGTGCTGGATAGTCTTAATAGCCTATTATATTAAAGTTTATTATTTCTGTTTTTTATGGGTTTCCCTTTTGGACTACATCAGATTGCTAGACTATAGACAGGCATTTGATCCATTTCTTTAATAAAATGGTTAATGAGGGCTTGTGTTAAAGAGTGTTTATTTAAATGAAGTGTTTTTTTTTTCTGTTGTGTTTGTGCTTTTTATGGTTTTTTGCCCAGTGTTAGCAATGGAGGTGTATTACAGAATCCTCTCTATTAGTATCACTGGGACTTAGTGTCCTCCTGCAGTGTTTTATGTCACCCCCCAGTACTATTACCCCAGTACTCAATGCACCAGGTGTACTGGTAACTGGTTACCATCAGAAGCGGACCCTCTAATGTGATGGTCTGCTTCTAAGGTGACTGATATTTTTAGGATGGGAAGGGACCAATGTCCATAGACCTTCTCCGGCCATGACCTGTCTCTGCAGAATTTGCCACAAAAACATTTTAGAAACACATTTCCCACCACTGTAAAAGCTGCCCATGGGGTGATACACTATCAAGTTTTTTTGTAGTATTTTTATTTTTCTACTGGTTTTCCCTTCAGACTACATCAGATTAGTTATACTATCTCAGATCAGCATTGGATCCAATTCTTTAATGAAATGTCAATGAGGGAAGGTATTTGGGAGTGTTTATTTAAATGAAGTGGTTTTTTTTGTTGTTTGTGGGGTCTTTTACTATTTCAGTGTTAGTGATGGGGGTATCTGACAGACACCTCTCCATTACTATCACTGAGGTTTGTTATTAGCCAGAGGTGATTTTTTTTGCCATCCCCAAGGCTTACACTAACCCCCTCTCACTATTACCCTAATACCCAATGCAGAGCTAATAGAAAGAGCCAGATTATCATCAGACGTTGACCATCTATTGTGATGATCTGAGGGCAGATATTTTCAGGATGGGAAGAGATCAATGTCTAAAGTCCCTTCCCATCCATATAGCATCAGACTACAGCCGCCAGTTTTATCTTGACTGGTTATTTAAAATAAGGGGAAGACCATATAATTTTTTTCTCATTAATTGAAAATAATAAACTCAACAAATTATTAAAAAAGAAACAACGTGGGGTTTCCAGTATTTTTCATAACTAGCCAAGGTATAAACAGCAGCTGAAGTTGATAGTGTCAGGATGGGAAGGTCCTTGGATTTTGGTCCCTTTCCATCTTAAAAATAGCAGCCCCCAGATTGTCCACTTATGATGGTAAGCCAAGCTCTCACCATTACCCAGACGAGGTGCATACAGTTGATAAAACAACCTTTTGACAAGTGCAGGTCCGGTTTAGGGCAGCCAATGTTTTATCCAGGAACAAGCCCTAGATAAAATTGCCTAGCAAGTAAATAATACAAAGAAAATTATTTAGGGTCCCCTCTTTTTCATAACCAGCCAAGGCAGCGTTAAAGGGTCAGCTTCTGACAGTATCCCAGGTCTTCCCAGTACCCCTGGTTTGTTTGCTACTGGGGTAATAGTTACATAGGGTTTGTGTCATCCTTGGGTTGACACAAAAAAAATTTGGCTGACATCAATCCCCAAGGAGAGAGTATAGGGAGGCATCTGTCAGACATCTCTATTGCTATAAAAAAAAACAATACAGTGACACAAAATAAATAAAATAGATTCAACGGTGGTCTGACATAGTCCAATGAGTTCAATGAGTCCATGAGGAAACCTGCAGAAAAAACAGAGACACGCCAAAAAACATGACAGTACTAATCTCCCTCCCCTGCACCCCTTAAGATTCTGCAGACCCTGAGGCTGATCTTCTAGAGATGTAGGGGACAGAGTTCAGGCCATACAGTATGATACTGGAGGGTACAGGGGACAGCTGCAACACAGTCTCCAGGGGATTAGTACTCCCACCCCCTTCTGCCTCCAGGAGATTGTGTCTGTAAGCAATTCCTTGTCTCCTAACCCTCCCCTCTACCATTGTGTTATGCAGCCTAGTGTCAAAACAAAATACAACTCCCATCTATTAGCTAATTCTAAGATATTTGTGTGGCAAATTGTGTGGCAAATTCTGCAGAAATGAGTCACAGATGGGAGAAATCATCATGACGGTCTGGGGCAGATGGAGAAGGAAAGGGAAAGCGAATGATTCCAGTCAGAAAAGACATCACCTGTGATCACTGGTTGTAACCAGAGTAATCACTTATATGTCTGCAGAGCCTGTGTACAACTGGTATCTACCACTATACAGAACCGTATAGTGGTGTTATTTCGTGGTGGAGAAATGGTGATGAAATGTGGTCATGGCTTGGTGGTCATATTCAGTCTCTATATGGTGATGATATCAGTTCATGGTGTGGCGGTATTATTTTTTGTTGTTTGACAGTGTTCTTTGTATAGTGGTATTATTGGTAATATTGACTTTGATATACTGATTTAGTCAGTAACAATGTGATAATATTTTTGATCCTTGTATAGCGTTATTATGTGGTAACTGCATGACCATTCTTTAGAGGTATGATCCATAAAAAGTTGTCTTATAACTATTTGTATGTATTATTTTTATAAAATTTATTATTTCATATAAATACACCTTTATAGACTCTAGTAACGAGCCTGTTGTGTTGGCGCTGGTCTGCTGGAGGAAGTTGGATATGATTAAGTATATTTGGGTATGGTTAGAGGAATGACCTGGTGTGATGTTATGTACTTGCGCATGGTTAGAGGCATCGTCTGGTGTAATATCATGTGATTGGGTGTGGCTATAGGTGTGGTCTGATGTCCCTCTTTGCATTTGAAAAATGTTGGGAGATATGATGAAGCCTTAGTGTGACATTACTGCATACTGTACATAATGCCAAAATCTCAAACTTTTATGTCTTCCCAATGACTAGTTATAGGTATTACGGCTCCTGCAGGCAAGTGAGTTGAGTACATTGAATAAAATGCCGACTACTTAATAGTCATGTAAATGACTTCCTGTGGTAAAGCATTAAGAAATCATATCTTTGTACTGCATAAATACCTCTGGATTTAATCTATATTTGGACTATTAACACAGGAGTAGAATTTCTTTTTAATCAGCAATTTGAAAATGAGCTGTATGGTTCGTTAGCTGGTGCCGGACAAGCTCCCACGCATGAACATTATGAAATAAAAAAGATGTTAACTATGTTTTCTTTGCATTAACAGCAACATTAAAAGTTAATGGTGTCTTCAAAAAAACAAGGAACCATCAAGCGTCTTCAAAGATATGACATGATGGAAGCAATATTAACTCTTCTTTAGTCTAATACAGCGCCAGTGATTTCACTTCTTTTTCTTTTTTTCGGGGGATAAAACTCTGATGTTAGTTAAGTAAAGGGATTGTTCAAGATTTTAGAAAAACATTCTATAAACTGATAGTACTTGTGTATATACAGGTATATATTGTGTATAGTATAGTATAGTATATAATGTGCATACAGGTTCAGAAGAGTTAACTTACTAAGCATTTTATTTAGGGCAGGAGGCACCTTAAAGGGGTTTACCCACTAAGTAAAATTGGCAGGGGAAGCTTGCAAATTAAATAATACAAATTTTCACCATTCATCAATATTAAAAAAATGTTGTTGTATCTGCTCCACTAGTAATCCATAGTGTACAGCTCATCTATAGGGGATCCAACCAGTGACTAGAGCACCTCAGTCCTGGGTGCACATGCTCAGGCATCACCTCTCCTCTCAGGCAGCGACCGTCAGTCTCTTTCCTGCCTAATAATCACACATACTCACTGTTGAGAGAGAGTTCAACCGCAGGTACTGCCATACTACTCCTGTCATTTATATCATCAATAATGGATAAAAAACATCAATATCTTCCTTTTCATTTCTATTTTATTCCGTGCAAAATATAAACTTTTGTTACACTTCACAGTATGTAGGAAAATAAATAAATAGATGTATACTCAAGTCTTTTTTATGAATGTGGAAGTCTCACTCAATTCGATTATTCCGCTTGTAATGGTAGAAAGGCCAGATACCATACAGAGTAGAACGCACACCTGTGTGACGTTTCAGGAGCCAGACAGCCCCCTTTCTCTTGCTTGCATTCAAGAAAAGACTTGAGTATACTACTATGTATAAATTTTTCTATTTACTGCAAAGTGTAACAAAGGTTTATATTATGCTCGGAATAAAATAGAAATGAAAAGGAAGATACTGAAGTTTTTGACCCATTGTTGATGATATAGTTGAAAATTGGGAAGCAAGGAGGGGCTACCAGATGTGCCAGAAGTGGTTGCTCTTTAAGCATAAATATATGTAGTGGTTAACGCATATATTATAATTCTACTTCTGTCCTCTGTACTACTTAGTAATTAGTCAAACAGTGCAGATAAGCCATCAGGAATCAGATTTGTGCATTAATAAAGACTAAAAGAAAAATCTACGTTTGGTTCCTGCAAGGATTTGAACCTAGGACACCTATGCTGAAGTGCTAACCACTTAGCTACATGGTAGCTACTCAAAGCTTTTGTATTGTAGGTAATTTGACTTTACATAAACAGACCTTTGTCTGACTAGAGACTTGGTAGTAAGTACACTGTGGGGAATGGCATGGTGATGGCAAGCTTGTTGGATCATAAGGTTAAAAAAAATTATACATATCCTTTTTGAAGACAATGAAAACTGAAGAGAGGACAAGCTGGACGTGAAATGCCTTTGTGGTGCTGAGTTAGTTCCGCTGTGAGTTGCTAGTTGTGATTTGTTCCAGCTTTAGGAGGTTCCCTTGGCTACAAGCTGGTTCATTCCAGTGGTTCATTCCAGTGCCAGTGCACTACACCTCCCAGCAATCCCACATGGGAAGGCCTGACATCCAAGCACACCCGCTGCAGAGGTCTGAACAACTGACTGACACCTGGGACCTGCACCCATTCACCAGCTACCTCCTACTGCGCACACTCTTTACACCGGCATGGCACTCATGTTCCACGTTGATGCTCCACCAGCAACATTAAATCTGTCCCTGACCTTAGTAGTCACCTGCTGAACACACAAGCAGAGATGAGTAAGGCTAGGGAATAGCTACAGTGTCAAAATAACAATAAATATAACATTATCAGTGTTGAACCAATCTGGAGCACTGGAACTGCTGCAGTTCTGAAATGGGGAAGAATTAAAGAGTACCTATCACCTCCAGGGAAACCTCATGAAATAAGAGGAGACTAAAATACAAACACTTCCTTAAATATGCTTCATTAGGGAAATAAAAGCATTTCACCTGTAATTCTGTTTTTAAAAAAAGTGCTGGCCCTTTAAGACAGCTCTGAATTCTAGCCAAGTCGGCACATGACAGCTTGATGGATGATAATGTTGACAGTTGTATCAAATCTCTGCATCTGAGCTGGGAGAGTCCACTGTGCAGGGGGAGCCTGTAAGTCTACATCATGTGCATACTGTTTTTCTTTGGCCTGCTATGTCTATGCTTGATATAAGACTAGCAGGGGTGTAATTTAGATGCCTGTAAAGCCTGTCACACTATGTCCTCAGTGTGCTGTGCCTGCAGCACTGTATGTAGTGAGAGGCTCAGATCACACTGTACAAGAAGCTATATCCTCAACTCCCCCTGCACAGGTGGTATATCTCAACAGAAAGAATCCCTGCTATATGCAGAGCTCTGCTAAGAAAGTGAAACTAAAATCTGTTCCCCTGTAATAATGACATGAGCCCTCTGGATTGCTAATGACGTATTTGAAAAAAGTCTTATAATTTTATCTACTACTATATTTTGTGTGTTTGTGTTTAGGTGATAGGTACTCTTTAAGGTTCCTTGTTTTTGTTTTCTTTGTTTTTTTTGTAATTTTATACCAGCCTTGCCCTTCAAAAGTTTGTTTTTTCTAAAATATCAGAGAACTCCTTACCATCTGTGATTTACATTTGTAGGCTATATGCATGGGGTCTAATTTCCCCATTTTGTTGTGTATTTCCTTTTTAAGGAGGAAATCGGACAAACAAGGTCAGACTGGTCCCCCAAACTACCAGAGGATTCTCAAGTGGATCCAGGTTCTGACATAATAAGGGCTTGTCCCCATGGCAAGGGTTATTGGTCGGTTTTTCAGACGGTTTGTGGTTTTACAAACCTTCTGAAAACCGACGAGCAGCGCTCCCCCATAGACTTTAATAGAAAAACTTAGAATATGTTCATTCTTCCATCCGGTTTTCGGGCAGAACATGAACATGTGGGTGTGAAGGAAGAGGGCTTGAATCTACGAACCGCAGAGCCGTCCATCCACGTGCAAAAAAAAGACTAAATACCTGTCAGGAAATCTGACTGATATTTGGTATTTGCCATGTAAACGCACCCTTACCAGGCCACAAGGCCCAGCAAAAAATGGTCCTGTTTATTGCTGACATCTGGAAGAAAAACACTTGTCCTGTCAATTGCTTTTCTCATTTATCAGGGGGATATAATTATACATGTATATGTAACACATGTTATACATTGTATTATATAAAATAGGCATGACAAACACTTACTGATATTTGAGGAATACTGTTTCGTCTTATAATGTGAAACTCTTTACACAATGACTGAAAATACTTAAGTTCATCTGTTTTATTTTCATTCATCAATCAACTAATTGCACAAGGGACTGATCCTTTAACCTATTCAACTTGTCATTGTCATTAAATGACTTTGTTTTTTAAATTAAACATGCCACTTCTATTAGGTCACACTGATATTAACTAATCCAGACAAGACTGCAGCACAGCTTTGTTCAATGGATATGAGACAAACTCATCTACTGATAAAATGCTGCCTTGAGTTGTTTTAAGATAATTTTCTCCTAAAACCTATGCGAAGTTCCTATAAAAATACAGTGGGGAGTCTGGGTCCACGCACTGAGCTGATTTACTAACCTTGTTAGACTTAAAATGTGCCAAATTTATCACAGTAGTTGAATGTATATGATAAATCAGGTGTATCAGTATACACTTTACAATAGCTATCTATTGGGTGTGATATTGGCAATAATTGCAGAACACTGTGTGGGCATTTTTTGGCACTCAGGGTTTCATATCAGGTTGTGCCCCCTTTCCACAAAGCCACACTCCCTTGTCGATGAAGGCATATTTACAAGTTTTTTGGTACACACTGTGCCAGAGTTATGCCATAGTAAATTTGCCCCAATGTGTCTGGAGCCTCATTTGGAGTCTCTATTGAAGACTCCTTTATACCTGTATTTGATAAAAAATGAGACAGCAGGCAGTGCTGATTGTCCTATCAATCCATTGAACCCATTATAAATCAATGGGGTCCATCAGGCACTGCTGGTGTTTGTTGTGTGACAGATCTGTCACAGCTTGAATTCCAGTTTTCTGCTTCTATGACGGAACAGAAAAATAAAATTCATAACATAGGTGTGAACTCTTATAGCCTTAGCCTTAATACTGGCATTTTTATTCCATGTTCTTCATCAAGGTTTTTCAGGGAAAGAAAACACAGCATCGAGATGTCAGTTAGGAATGAATGGAAATAAATTTCCAGACACACAATATTTTTTTGATTGATGCATTTTAAGACGGTTTTCAATACATTTTGAGTTTCTTGAAGGCTCAGCGTGCCTTAGGTAAAGTTAATTTGGATCTTTTCTCCACCCATAATCCTCAGTAATAATAAAAATCATTAAAAATCTGCAGTATGGATGCCATTCCAAAGAAAGGGCCAGGGCTACAGGATTTTAACACTTTAAGGACCTTGCGTTTTTTTTGGTTGACATGTTCGTTCTTTCATCCTTGCCTTCCAAGGACCATAACTTTTTTTATTTTTCCACCTACCTAGACATATGAGGACTTTTATTTTGTCAATATATAAATTGTAGTCAGCTCACTACTGCTTCTTGTGTGGCATTGTGCTAGGGTGCGGTGCTCGGACCGGCCGGTTAACTGCTCACGGTTATACGATTAGTTTAGTGTAAACAGTAGTCTGGCACACTATCACAAAGTAATCCAGGTTGAATGGTATACACGTTAAAACCTCTAGTTTATTTCTATAAGTCCATAAAAAAATTGGTAAATGGTCCAGGTGTTCAGACTTCCATAGTAAACAATTGTACAGACGCGTTTCAATATTACATCTTAGTCACTGTGCTTGAGACACTCAGGACTCTCCTCTTATATGTATGCAAGGTGAGTGTTGTTTTCTAATCGCTATTAACCCCATAAGTGAATTTAGTTAAATTCTCCTACTTTCGCACGCACTAGAGGAAAGCACAGAGGGCTACTTATTGATACATATTATATAAAAACATAAATAAAAAATACATAAGCACATATAAATTCTGGATAGAGAACTTAATATTGATATGATAGTTCATGTTTGATATTCAACCCTAGTGGTTGCTTTGTATTTAATTTAAAGATCCATTTAGCTTCTTGTATAAAAAGTTTCCTTTTGATGTTTCCTCCCCTGATTGGCTGTATTACTTTATTAATACCTATAACTTTAAAATGAGTAAGATCATGTTGATGTGTTTCAATAAAATGTTTTGATACTGCGGACATGTGGGTATCCCAAATTGGGTTATGTGTGTCTGACAAGTGGCGTCTAATTCTTGTTTTTAGGGTAGTAGCTGTACATCCTACATATTGTAATTGGCATTTTATACAGGAAATTAGATAGATCACATTTTTGGAATTACAATTTATATAGTGGTATATATTGTATTATCTTCCTGTAGCGTAGGATGTAATTTTTTTTTCTATATATTGGTAACATGTGCATATGTTATGTCCACAGCAATAACATCCTTGCGCCCAGGTTTTTTTTTTTTTTTGGTATCGCTTAAAAATAGACTAGGAGAATTTCTAGTCTAATTTCTAGTCTAATTTCTCCTGTTTAGCATATTCGTTGGAGACAGTGGTGTTTCTTTTAGTTGTTATCAGTTTACCTACAGGAATATTCCATATGACATGTGTAGGGTGACAAGATGAAGCCAATAGGAATGAGTTTTTGGATGTGGATTTTCTATAAGGTGAGACTGCAATGATATAATCCAGTATACTTATCAAGGTCACGTCTAGAAAATCTATTTGAGTAGGATGATGTTTCGATGTGAACCGTAAATTAATTTCATTTTTATTGCTATAACAGACAAAATCATAAATGGTATTTTCTGGGCCCTCCCATATCAGGAGCAGGTCATCTATATAGCAACCATACCACCTGATATGGAAGGCAAAGCTATTAGCTTCAGAAAAAAGAAAATTAATTTCCCAGATACCCATATATATGCGAGGTAGCGAGGAACCATGCACCCATAGACGCGCCCCACTGTTGCAAAGTACCATCAAAGAAAAAAAAATTATGTCTTAGGAGAAACTCCACTACTAAAACCAAAAATTATTTTATGGACTCCTTGTAACCATTATATTTTGCCAAAACTTCCTTGACACACTCCAAAGACATATCATGTAGAATAGAGGGATACAGGCTTTCCACATCACATGCCAGCCAGATGTCATTTTTTGCTATGTGATGCCTTCTAGTACATTTATTGTCTGTTTAGTGTCCTTAAAAAAACCCGGTAATGAGAAAATTAATGGCTGTAAGTAGGGATGAGCGATATTATCGACAAAAGTTGAAATCGGCACGATTTTTACGTTGATCGTAAATTTCCGATTACGCGCTATTTTAGGTGACAATCTTACAGATAATCTATTACTATCGCACCATTTTCAGCGTTTCCTGTCATTTTGGCGGCCAGCCAATCAGCTTCGAGGATAGAGGGGGGTGATGAGGATGTACAATGTCACCACTTTGTGGTGTATGGATCTCATTGGCTGCAAAAATCACGTGACCTCATTTTATCTATGCTGCTGCATTTCCTGTTTGAGCTCATACTCTGTCTATCACACTTCACAGCAGGACGTGTCTCTCAGCGTTTAAACCAATAGCTGTTCTAACAGCTCTGATAGTCACTTCTAATACAAGAAACCATCCACCTACAGCTTAGAATAGAGTTAGATTAGAGAATTGCACTTCTTATTTAGTTAGAGAAAGTTTTAAGGATATCTACTGGTGTGTGGAGCCGTGGGTCTGCGGAGGAGAGGGAGGAGGGCGGCAGGAGGAGAGGCTTTTGAAACGAAGGGAGATATTTTGCAGCTCAGTGTGTTCTGTGATTTTCAATTGAAAAAGAATTGTTTTCTACCACTTTTTTGGCCAGCAGAACTCTGCTAGCAGTTGAAATTGTGTTTTCAGTTCTATTGCAATCACTACGTGTCAGTGTTCCCAAAAACCGGCTTAACTTATCCCTATCACTTTTAAATAGTTTTACTGAAGTCCGTGCGTCTCAGTTTGGCGCAAAGAGTCCAGTTGTACGAATATTGTGTTCTACAAATTTCCTAGTAAATTACGCTTGTAGTCAGTGGTGCGAAGGCTGCCATATTAATCCATATAATATTTAAATACTCTTATTGCAGTCTGTGCATCTCAGTTTGGCGCAAAGAGTTCAGTTGTACGCATATTGTGTTCTACATATTTCCTAGTAAATTACGCTTGTAGTCAGTGGTGCGAAGGCTGCCATATTAATCCATATAACTTTTTAATACTTCTATTTCACTCAGTGCGTCTCAGTTTGGCGCTAATCGTGCATTTGTACGATAGTTTGTTGAAAACTATCAATTGCTAGTCCTACTGGGCAGTTGTAAATCTCAGGGACTGAAGGAAGAACATTGTTGATTTGGTGTTACGGTTCTTCCATCAGACCGCATTTCACAAATATTTGATAGAAACAATTCTGTTGCTAATCCTAGTAGGCTGTTGGAAATTAGAGGGATTTAAGAATAGCTGTGATTTGCCTTCTTTCAATAAGAGACTGTCAAAAACTCTTCCATACCTTTTTACATTTTTATCTTTCTGAACATGGAGCGAACTGCAGGTGGTAAGCGAGCAAAGAGGGGTGTAGGACATGGAGGTAGAGGTATGAGAGAAGGTGCTCTTTCCAGTGCTGGCGACAACACGCAAGCCAGCGGTTTGTCGGTTGCAGGACCGTCAGGCCTGTCATCGCTGGGGTGGTGCCCTGTGAATCTCAGTAACGAACAGCGTCGCCAATCTGTTCTTCAGTGGTTAATGCAACCTGCATCCAGCAGTCTTACCTCCTCGTCCTCCCAGTCACGGCCACAAATGTCATCATCATCATCGTCAGTATCCGTCCAACATGAAGCGAAGGCAGCCCAAATGTCAACTCATGTACCCACCACTGTGGATAATCCATTTTCTGAAGACCTCTTTGATGACAAAATGCGGTTGGGGTCAGAAGGCATTTCAAAAGATCAAGAGGCCAAAGAGGATGATTTTGTCTGCTCTGATGCCCAATCGCTGATGCCATCAGAGGAGGAGAAGGAAGCCGGTCAATCGGCAAAAATCCCGGGCGGTCGACAACAATTTGCAGTGCCTGTTGCTTGTAGCCCGCAGTTCCAGGATGTAGAACGTTAGGAAGAGGAATTCACCTGTGTTGATGATGATGATGACGACATTGCGGATCCAACGTGGTCTTTTCAGCAGAATTTGCTTGCGAGCGCTTCATCACTGGACGAGGAGGAAGACGATGGGGTAGTGTCAGTACGGGTCCCGCCTCAAAAAGGGAGAGGGCGGTCGCACAAGTCCACTGAGATTATTCCGCCAGCCATGATCAGCGGAAACACCACTCCTCGCTTATCGCCGTCGAAAAGGTCCAGGACCTCTCAAGCCTGGGCCTTTTTTGATCAAGCCTCTGATTCACCCAGCGATGTCATATGCCACCTTTGCCGTAAACGCATCAGTAGAGGGAAGAATCTTAGGTGTTTAACCACCACCAACATGTCTAGTCACATGCAGTGAATGCATGAGTTGAAATGGAGGGAACACTTGGCAAAAAAGACTCCTTTTTCCGGCACTTTTTAATCTGTGGATCATGCGGGTTTTGGGGTCATGCTGCGGTCCAGGACAAGTATAGTCAATGTCCAGTTCAGCTAAAATGGTGGTTCAAAGACTCTTTTTTCAGGCACTTTTTAATATGTGGGTCATGTAGATTTAAGGGTCATGCTGCGGTCCAGGACAGGGATAGTCACTGTCCATTTCAACTATAATGGTGGTTCAAAGACTCCTTTTTCCGGCACTTTTTAATCTGTGGATCATGGTTTAAGGGTCATGCTGCGTTCCAGGATAGGGATAGTCACGGTCCAGTTCAACTAAAATGATGGTTCAAATCATACTGCCTTCTGGCACTTTTTAATTTGTGGGTCATGCAGGTTTAAGGGTCATGCTGTGGTACAAGACAGGGATAGTGAATAATCTGTCTGTGACTGTGACTTTTTTTCTGTGACTTTTATAACCTAATTGTCTTGCCTAAGATGTAGCACGCATCTAGTTTACTGTTGTGGATGTTAATTCCAGCTTCTCCAGCCCTGTTTGGGAGTAAGAATGAAGGTGTTGTTCCTCTCCCATAGATTTCAATGGTCATCGGCGATAATCTATTATCGACTATGGACTATCGTCATGATAATTGACAATATCGACTATCGACTCGATAACGATAGTTGACACATTCGCTCATCACTAGCTGTAAGTAGTGGTCCACCCAAGCTCCCAGTTGTTCTCCAAGTGAAACTATACCAGCCACAATAGGAGTTTTATTTTGTGGTACAAGATGTACTTTCTAATTTTGTTATTCACCGTACTATAGAATATACTGAGAAACCACAAAAAAAAAATCAAGTGGGACACAATGTGAAAAAAATTTACTTGCGCCATGTTTGCGAGTATTTTTTTCTTTTAGGGTGTTCACTCTGGTATAAATGATGTATTCTCTGTATGCTGCAGGTTGATACGATTCCAGCAATGCCAAACATGTAGGGTTTTTGTTATGTTTTGCTACCGTAAAAAAAATCCAAACATTTTACATTTTTTAAATTTGCGAGGCCTAGCCCGTGCTATTTTCTGCGATCAATAACTTTTTTTGTACTGACACCAATGGAGTGGGGATGCATTTTTGCGGGTTAAAGTATACTTTTTATTGGTATCAGTTTGGGATAAATGCAACTTTTTTGATTAATTTTATTCCAATGACCAAAAAGAAGCAGTATTTTTTTTCTATAGTGTTCAACGTACAGGATAAATTATGTTGTATTCTAACAGATCGTACTTTTTTGGATGCGGCGAATACCAACTATGTATAACTTTTTTATTACTTAGTTTTTTTTATTTGTAAAATGGCAAAAAAGGGGTGATTTGAACTTTTAATTTTTTTTTTTTTTTTTACACATTAAAACATTTTTTTTTTACTTTAACTTTGAGTCACCAAAGGGTGCTTCACCACTAGGGGGCACGATTGTTTATACACACTAATGCATTGTGATACAGTGCATTAGGATGTCCAAAGGTGGCGGCTGGGGGCAGGAAGTAGTAAAACGGAAACATGGCAGCGATGGAAGTCTTCACAAGCCTTCACCGATCGAAACCCCACGATTTCGCCACAGAGGCGCAGATCGGAATTAGGAACGGTGTGCAGCACCGTTTTTCATTCATTTAGATGCCGGGGGCATGTTTTCCGTGGTGTCTAAAGGGTTAAACAGTGCGGGATGGTGCCGGCATCATCCCGTGCTGTAACCTTTGGGTGTTAGCTTCAATTAGCAGCTGACAACCGGCGGCTATGTAGACAGATTGCGCCACTATCCTGCTACATAGCCTCTTAGCAGCCCTTTGCTAGTTCTAAACTATTTTGAGTGGAATAACTATCTGTCTTACACGCAGAAATTTTTGAACTTTGAAAATGGCAAATTTTTCTAAATTTTCACGACTTCACGACTGATATTTCCACAAATAAACAAAGAATGTATGGACCAAAATTTCTTACTAACTAAAAACACAATGTGTCACAAGAAAACAATCTCTGAATCACTTGTATAGGTAAAAGTATCGAAAAGATATTCTAACATAAAGTGACACATGTCAGATTTCAAAAATGTGGCTCTGTTAAAACTGGCTCAAGCTGTTTCTATCTCTCATCATAGGTCTTCTCTTATGGAGCCAGGGAGAAAAGGGTGGAGCTGTCCCCTGTCTCATCAAGAAGAAAGCTTCAGAGAAGAAATGCATGTTTAAAAACTATGAATAACTTTGACATGAGGATACATTTTTTTCTTGTAAGGGGTTACCCTGAAAAAAAAGTTGCACTATATTTTAGGCTATGTCTACACAGCAATGTTAAAATGCTGTCCAAAATATGATGGCATTTTAACATTGCTGGACCACAGCTGGACAGTGGTTTGCAGCGCAGGTTTGTGATAAAAGCCGAGATCAGTTTTCGGCTTTGCACACTGAATGTACGGGAATCCAAAGGCAATTCGACAGAGTATGCAGCATGTTTTAAAATCTCCAGAATCCGGCGGATTTTAAAACCAACTGAAAAAAAATCTGTACTGTGGAGACTACAGCACCGATTTTTCTTTGCGGTCTACACAGTACTGTGTACCGTCAGATATTCCAACGAGAATACTTTGCTGTGTAGATATACAGTAACCTTAATCTGTAACATTAATTCTTTCATTAACTTTATTTTCAGACTCTATGATACTCAGATTGTAACTTGCAAATAAGTTCTCTGCCTTCTCTTTACACTCGTATACCACCTAAAAGATACTTTCCCTGCACACTGCCATGTGTGTGTTCTCCTTATCTACAGCCTGTGGACCTTCCGCAACACTGCTGCTATTTCTGACCCTGACATAAAGGAGGGGAAAAGCAGTGAGTCTATCAGATCAGATATTTTGACAGATTTATTTGAGATTAAGCAGTGTCACAGTCCACGTCGTGGTCCCTGCTCTGGACCACGGATGTGCCCGTGTTCTGGTTACAGCTCCTGTCCTCTCTGCCTTTTCCGCTTGTCTGTACTTACCTGTCCCCGCCCCTGCTCTGGTCCTCGCTCCTGTCAGTGTCCCACGCACTCACGCGTCCTCCCTAGAGCATACGCTTCGGCTCCCTGAGATTTAAAGAGACAGTACACTAATTACCTGGCCAATGGCCTTTCACCACCAGGGAGTTAAGAAACTTCCTGCCTGTACTCTGGGTCAGTTTGTTGATGTTCTGACATTGCTCCTGACCTCTGTTTGATGTTTAGTTACTTGCATTTATTGATGTCCCTGTTCTTGCATTACGCCAGTCTGTTCCTGCACTATTGTTATATGCCGTTACACCAGCCTGTAACCTCTACTGCTGTTATATGCCTGGAACTCTGCTACTACCTACGGTTGCACCTGCCTGTACCCAGTCACCTCTGTCTGTTCCCGCTGTCCTGTGTCCAGCACTTCAGTTGTCACCACGAAAAGCCACGCCAGAAATAGTGACCTGGGGGTTCCCCGCAGCTAAGTCCGTTCAGCCTAGCGTGGGCTCGGGTGTGGACTGGGGACCCCTTAGACTCCACCCCCTGGCGTGCTCTGCATCTACTCCATCACTCATGGTGATCTAGAGGATCCATATATACAGACGTCAACTGTTACAAGCAGCACCAACAGCTAGGTGAAACTATTTTTTTAAAGAAGACTATTTAAAAAATTGCTTAATTTTGCATCTAGAAGCAAATGAACAATAGGAAACATTTTAGTGCCGAGGTGTCCATATCCTCTAAGGTCGAGAAGCACTGTCATATTACACGTTCCATTGATTTTATAAATGAAAAAGAGTTAACACAACCTCTAGTACAGAAAAAAAAAAATGATAAAGTATACCCCATGACAATTTCTCTGCTTAGTGTCCAGTGCTTTGTGCCCCAGGCTATGACGTCCAGTATTTTTTTCTAATCCTATGCAGTTTATTCTGTGGTGTATAGTGGATTGATTTTCCTTTGCATAATGATTTTGCATCATAATGATATATTGAGAACATTAATGAATGTCAAAGGTGATCTAGCTTAAAAGTTTAAGAGTTAAAAAAAATGCTGAGAGTTATATAGAACTGCATTCATCAATGTATTGTCTGTAAATAAATTTACTACGTTTAGCAGGTTTCACACATACAGCATATTGTGTTAAAAAATGCCACAAAAACACCTCTAAACTGTGTGGGAAAACAACTTTATGAAAATTTTTGAGCCGGCCATATGGGTGTGGATAGACAAAACTACAGAAGCCTGGACCACATAGCACACTTTTGGATGGGTCCCTCTCCCCCATCTCTGCCAACCCCTCCCTCAACCACAAACATTTACCAGTACCTCCTAATAATAGTCATACAGTTACTAGATGATACAAGGAGCAAATACCCAATATACAGTACAGACCAAAAGTTTGGACACACCTTCTCATTCCAACAGTTTTCTGTATTTTCATGACTATAAAAATTGTAGATTCACACTGAAGGCATCAAAACTATGAATTAACACATGTGGAATTATATACTTAACAAAAAAGTGTGAAACAACTGAAAATATGTCTTATATTCTAGGTTCTTCAAAGTAGCCGCCTTTTGCTTTGATTACTGCTTTGCACACTCTTGGCATTCTCTTGATGAGCTTCAAGAGGTAGTCACCTGAAATGGTCTTCCAACAGTTTTGAAGGAGTTCCCAGAGATGCTTAGCACTTGTTGGCTCTTTTGCCTTCACTCTGCGGTCCAGTTCACCCCAAACCATCTCGATTGGGTTCAGGTCTAGTGACTGTGGAGGCCAGGTCATTTGGCGTAGCACCCCATCACTCTCCTTCTTGGTCAAATAGCCCTTACACAGTCTGGGGGTGGGTTTGGGGTCTTTGGCCCTTTTGAAAAATAAATGAGGGCCCCCCCATCAAAAGGGAAAACCGGGGATGGAATACCCATCCCCCCTGCAAGTTTGCTGTGGTAACATGTGGTCCTGTATTCCTTCAATTTTGAAAAAACCCCCCAAAAAGTTTTCCCCTGAAAAAGCCCCCCACAACTTCAAAAACCTCCTTCCATGTTTTCCATGTGGGAACCAGGCATGTGATTTCCATTTTTTTCCACCTTTTCTCCCATTGAAACCAAAGACATGGGGGGGTTGAAAACCAAAGATCTAAAATTTTGGGGGAATCATCAGCCCAAAAAGCACGGGATTCCCAAATGGTTTTGTAATGTCCAATCCTTGGGGTTTCTTTACCCCAAAAAGTTCTTCTTGCTTGTTCCCTTGCCCTTTGCAGGGGTTTTTTTTAGAAGCTATTTTACTATAAAGGGGCCTGCGCAAACGTCTCCCCCTTAACGGGTTGTTTTTTGAAAAGGATGTTTTCTGTTTGCTAGAACTCTTTTTGTGCATTGACCTTTTCTCAAAATCTGAGCTGTGTTTTCCTCCCAATTTTGAGGCTGGTGATTTCAGATGAAAATTTTTCCCTCCACAGAAGAGGGTGACCCTTGGTTTTCCTTTTTCCTGGGGCGGTCCTCAGGGGAAAACCCAGTTTTTTTTTGGTAGCGCTTGATATTTTTTCCCAAATCCCACTTGGGGACACTTTCAAAGTTTCCCCATTTTTTTGGGGCCCGACTGAAAACCCCCCTTTTTTTAAAGTAATGATGGCCCCCTTGTTTTTCTTTACTTAGCTGCTTTTTTCTTGCCAATAGTACAATTGAAAACAGCCCCATTCAGTAGGACTATCAGCTGTGTATCCACCTGACTTCTGAACAACACAAGTGATGGTCCCAACCCCATTTATGATGCAAGAAATCCCACTTATTAAACCTGACAGGGCACACCGGTGAAGTTAAAACCATTTCAGGTGACTACCTCTTGTAGCTACTTATCTATTGGGGTCCCTATAAACCAAAAATTCACAGTGAAGAAAAAAACCCAATTAAAAAATAACTTTTACTTGATATGCCTTAAAAGAATGCCCTCCAAAATGGAGGACCCACAGCAACAAACACCAAAATTTGTTCTCCTAGAGAGGAAAAAATGCTGGTTCCTCTAAATCTAGATATCCAATATAGTGGTACTGACCCAAAAGGGTGAAAATTGCCCCCCTCGGCGGAGTAGTCGCCCCAACAGGAGCGGCCCCACCTATTGAGAGCGCACCCTAGGTCAGACCCCTTAAACAGTTCCTAAAAGGATACCAGCAGGACTCCCATATGTGCTATAGACACTCTAGGAGAAACAATTCTATCCCATAAATCATTATTTTTAGTCACATGTACAAAACAAGAAAAAAAAAAAATCAACGTTCTGTTGTATCATTGATTCAGAAACCTGTGTGATTTGTTCAAGACCCACAAACAAAAACAACGTTCCGTTGTATCATTAATTCAAAAAAACCCGTGTGATTTGTTCAAGACCCGACGCGTTTCCCCCAAAAATTCTATAGGGTTCATCAGGGGTAACAAGGAGAAACATTTAGCCAACAAGACTAAAATCACAGCATACATAGACTAATAGATAAAGATACTTAGCAATGATATCTTTAAAGGTGGTAATGCCGTCAAGATAATCCAATAAGATACAGATTGATGGCAGTATCGTCCACACTGAGGCATCAGACACATCATCAATCTGTATCTTATTGGATTATCTTGACGGCATTACCACCATTAAGGATATCATTGCTAAGTATCTTTATCTATTAGTCTATGTATGCTGTGATTTTAGTCTTGTTGGCTAAATGTTCTCTTGTTACCCCTGATGAACCCTATAGAATTTTTGGGGGAAACGCGTCGGGTCTTGAACAAATCACACGGGTTTTTGAATTAATGATACAACGGAACGTTGTTTTTGTTTTTGTTTGTGGGTCTTGAACAAATCACACAGGTTTCTGAATCAATGATGCAAAAGAACGTTGTTTTTTTTTTTTTCTTGTTTTTTACATGTGACTAAAAATAAAGATTTTATGTGGTTGAATTGTTTCTCCTAGGTGTCTTTTTAGCACATATGGGAGTCCTGCTGGTATCCTTTTAGGAACTGTTTAAGGGGTTTTGACCTAGGGTGCGCACTCAATAGGTGGGGCCGCTCCTGTTGGGGCGACTAACTCAGCCGAGGGGGGGCAATTTTCACCCTTTTGGGTCAGTACCACTATTTTGGGGATATCTGATTTAGGGGAAAACCAGCATTTCTTCCTCCTTAGGAGAACAAATTTTGGTGTTTGTTGCTGTGGGTCCTCCATTTTGGAGGGCATTCTTTTAAGGATATCAAGAAAAAAAAGTTATTTTTTAATTGGGTTTTTTTCTTCACTGTGAATTTTTGCTATACATTTAACCCAAATAGGCAAAATTAGAATTATGTCTGTGAGTTTTTTGTCCCTATAAACCAACCTACCAAAAGGGGCCCTATATAGCTATCAAAAAAGAGGGTCCTATATACATACTGACTGGGCAGCCCTATATACCAACCTACCTACCAGGGGAGAGGCTATGTATCTTCCTACCTATTGGAGGGGCCTTATATAATGACCCTTCTACTGGGGAATTCTATGTACCTAGTTATTGGGGGGGACTTTATACCTACCTAATTGTGGAACCTTGTATGCTTGCCTTATGGGGGACCCTATATACCTACCTTCCTATTGGGCGGCATATATGTAATAACCCAGTACAGGGTATTGTAGTCTGTAAGGTTAAGTCAGGGATGCGTTCTTGCCACAGAATATTATATGTCATTTGTATATAATGTGTTTTGAATCTTTAGGAAAGTGTTGTGTCGGCCCCTGTGCCAGCAAGGGCTAAAGGGGTTGTCTCGCTACAAGGATTGATTTTCATGAAAGATCAAGATCAAGATCTTGCAAAAACTAGTCACTTTGCAATATATGTCCATTGACAGTGTCCTACTTATTCCTAGATATCCCCTCTTGTATGGACTGCATCAGCTCCTCAGGTCGCTATAGCTACAGACCTGTTCTATCTCTCCTGATAGGCTGCTAGTGCTGGTTGCTATAGCTACAGACCTGATGTCCTCAGCAGCTCGCCACTGAAGGCCAGTAGTAGCCAGTAAACACTGAATTCAAAAATGAAACTGAGAAAACAGGAGTGAGGTAAGATGAATTAATGTAGTGAGACAACCCCTTTAATCTTCTTGCCCCTAATGCACCTCACGCCACATGTTGCAACACCTAGCTCCTGATTGGACAAGGGGGTGGAGAGGTCTCAGGCAAGAAGTGGCAGTTGGAGGCAGTTAGAGGCAGCTGGAGGCAAGACGTTCAGTTGGGCTGAGTTTAGAGCGTGATGGGGTGACAAGCAGAATGTGATCCAAAGGGAATCGGCTCTGGACCTTTGTCAAGAGGAGAACAAAGCCAAAGCTAAAGTTGAGAGTCCTGCCAGCTATAGTTTAAAGAGACTCATACTAGGGTGGAAATACCTGAAGAGCAAGGTAAATAATATTCCTTCTTCAGAGGTAGCTGGGATTTAGAATGCCTCTGGCCTAACCCATACACCTAGCCACGAAGCAGCCCCTGGGCGCTTGAGGATAAAGAGGTTGTCTCACTACGAAGATCATAGTTGAAAATAGTTGGAACCAAAATTCTAAGGATGTATGTCCTTGGTTACTATTGGCAAAGTGACTATGGTTTTAGAGAACGGGCTGGTTTACATGTGCTTAGCAACGGTGTTTGTTTACATGTCGGGGAAGCATTCTGTCCCGCCCTGGACTCAACTCAGACAGGAACGCACATGCAAAGGAAAGGCAGTGAAGAGGAGGGGCAGGGATGTGTGTATTGGCAGGCAAGGAGGAGAAGCAGTGAGAGGACATGCAGGGGGTTTGTGTGTATTGTATCCTCTTCACTGCCTCTCCTCCATGCCTGTGGCTGCCAATACACACATCCCTGTGGCTGCCAATACACCCTCCCCCTCTCTTCACTGCCTCTCATCCCCTCTGCATGTCCTCTCACTGCTTCGCCTCCTTGCCTGCCAATACACACATCCCTGCCCCTCCTCTTCACTGCCTTTCCTTTGCATGTGCGTTCCTGTCCATGACCTGGGCAGGACAGAATGCTTCCCTGACCTGTAAACAAACTCCGTTGCTAAGCACATGTAAACCAGCCCGTTCTCTAAAACCATAGCACTTTGCCAATAGTAACCAAGGACGTACATCCTTAGATTTTTGGTCCCCACATTTTCAACTATGATCTTCGTAGTGAGACAACCCCTTTAAGGACTTATAGCTCCTGCAGAAGTCGTTGTACTCATCAGTGTGTCTGTGAGGTAAGGTCAATCATCGTTACTGCAGACTCAGAGTAGGAAGAAATGTGTTTACTGATTGAGGCTCTACCAGGTTTAACACCTTTAATGAAGTAAAGAATTTCACTTGTGTTTTCATCTTCCATCCTATCTTCCTGCTCGTTTATTATCTGCTGCACTGACACCATGGACACATTCCACACAACATCCACAGGCCGTGAAGGGGATTAACATCAGCCAAAGTAAGAGTGTGTCCTGGGGAATCTGAGGAGTAGAACTCCCATCATCTCTCTCTTCAGCACCTGCAGTTTTTCCCCTACTTCGATTGTGTGTGACTCCAGGAGAGTAAGCAAGGTTGGGAGGAAGGGCCACCGTGACATAAGTTTAATCCCCTCAGCCTCTCCTCTGCCCTACCTGGATGATCACATATGTTTCTACTTGTTGGTGGAGTCTTATATACCTACTTATTGGAGGGCCCTATATACCTATCTACTGAGTGGAACCTTATACCAAAGGGGGACTTTATTAACATACCTACCTTTACCTACCTAAAAGACATGTCTACCTATCTGCCTGCCTAGCTTGGGGGGCTGCTTACTATGTGGAGTTTGTTCCTACCTACTGGTGGCACAAATGGGGACCCTAAAATCATCTGGGGGCACTTTCACTGGTTGGGGTTATTAGTATTTGGGGCGCTATAGAAGTGAAAATTGGGAGGGAAGTGCTTGAAAAGAGAGGACTCTAACATGTTTGTGTTGTAAATTCTGCAGTAGAAATAATTTTCCTCCAAGTGCTACATTGCAGACATCCATCACACCAAGTAGGGAACCTATTGTTAAAAAGTAATGGTCCACAGCCATTGTCCAGTGGTAGGGGCGCCCAAGCTGAAGTTTTGCATCAGGGCCTGTGAGTCTTCAGCTATACCCCTAGAGCTTTTAGCTACGCACCTCTGAGGCACAGGCATGATCTTCAGGAGATACAAGTGATGAAGTTTAGTACTGTCATGCTAAAACTCATGCTATTTGATAGAATGCTCCCCCCCCAGCCACACTCAGTATCTAGGTGGATAGGTCACCAGTAGGTAGACACATAAAACCACGGTAGGTAGGGCCAACAATAGGTAAGGCCCCTAAGTAGGTAGGTAGGTAGGAAACTAGGCCTCAGGTAGGAAGGTAAGTAGGCCTTATGTATGTTGGTAAGCCATGGGTTGGCCCCTGTTAGATAGGTAGATATGCACCAGGTAGGAGGTAGGTAGGTAGGTGGTAGACAGGCCCGCTAGGTAGATAGGCCCCAGGTAGCTAGGTAGGCTGTTGGTAGGATCATTAGGTAGGCGGCAGGTAGGCCCCAATTAGATAGGTAGAACCAAAATAGATAGACCCCCAATTAAATAGATAGATAGGCCCCTAGGTACGTAGGTAAGTAGGCGTCATGTAGACCACAGATAGTTAGGTGGATAAGCCCCAGGTAGGTAGATAGGTTCCAGGTAGGTTGGTAGACAGTAGATTGGGCCCCATTAGTGAAAAAAAAAATAGACTCACCTCTATATGTTCCCGTGACATTTGTTAGAAATGTTTGTATATGGTATGATTGTACTACTCAGGCACTACACTGTATACACCATAAAAATAGATAGTGAATAGAATACTTCACAAGGCACTATCCAACTTAAAGCCAGCCTAGAAAGGTATAGACAATCAGCATATTGGTAGTTCTCAAAAAGATTTATGTTTATACATTTATGTTTGTAGTACAGAGCACTACAGACAAAAATGCAACAACCACTCTGTTATTAGTCCTGTTGACCTAGGTATCTCAGTGATTAAAGAGTTTTGAGACTTATGCATGTGAGTATGTTATTGAGAGGTTGCGAGCAGGTTGCTGGTGTATTGCGGAAGATGGGTGGAGTAGTAGTGCACTGGCGATCACTAAACAGCAGACAATAACTTTCCAGGAAACTTCAGGCTTTTACTTACGACTTGTGAATGCTACACTTTACTTTAGGAAAGCACACAACACTCAGACACTCTACTTCATTCACTGACACTTCCTGACAACCTCTCTTGTCTGACCCATTCCAGCTGTGCAAAGGTGCTGGCACCTTTCGCTGACCAGGTCACATCCCAACAGATGCTGGTGCCTGGTGACTCAAGACACTTTTCATCCTTTCTAAGGGTCCCTTACTCCCTTGCTCTCTTCAGCAGTTCCCCAAACCGTTGTCACGTTCTCACTTGTCTCTCTCTGTCATAGAAGGTTCACTCCTTCTCTTGGTGCCCATGGCTTGCTATTCTTTCTCTCTCTGTTCTTTCTGTGAGCGAGGTGTCCACCACAGCCTGCCTAACCTATCGCCAGCAGATAGGCAGGGTTCCCGTTTTTCTGCTGCTTACAAACTCTTAATATGTACACACTCAAAAAATAACACAGTAATGAATGCAGAGCTAACAGGCTATAGTATTTTACTGTTAGCTATGGCTACTGTTTAACTATAACGAGGCAGTAGCATGGGAAATTCCTGCCGAACAGTAATTGGTGCATATTGTGACAGGTTTCCATTTGACAGCCAGGTTTGCATGTCCAATTAGTTGTGAACAGTGAGAGTGCTGCTACAACCCAGTTTTTATATGCACAAAATACATTCAAGACTGTATGCTGAGCCTGCTCAGTTGAAGAGAGCTGTGAATGCATAGAAACCTGTTGTTAGACTGCTTGGTCTTTACAGAGAGTGTGATGGAGAGTATAAGGATTATGGTGCTCAACAGTCTCTTTAGTCTAATAGGTCTTGCTCCAGGGCGTACAATAGATACTACTACTACTTCAGAGTCTAATATTCTGCATCTTAGCACTGTACCAATGCTACTCAGTTGGACTATATTGGTTGTACTAATGTCAAACATGTCTCTGCCTTTACAGTAATCCCAATGTCACAAATATTTTGGACATTACAAATGGCCCAGATGTTACTGGTGTCCCCTAAGTGTAAGAGTCTTCTGGCCACAACTCCTCACTGTATACCCTCAGTACCATCTGGAACTGACTCTCTTAACAAAAACCTCTAAGATCTAGTGCATCTTTAGAAATTGGTACTGAAATCACCAAGTTTTTGTGCCTCTTTGGAGAAAAATTCAGCTTCTAATTACCTGTGTGTAACTGTGCCAATGCTGTACCATCTCCTCATGTTATCATTAGCCCTCAGGGGTTATCAGCACCTCACACACCACCTAGAACCATAACATGTATGCACTGACATACGGCTCTGTGCACTGGCTTCTGCCATGTTCATGAACCCTTATAAGCATTTGTACTGTAACATACTACATGCAAAAACCATTTTTAAAACTATAAAATAAAAAAAAAAACTAAAAACAAAATCTAGTAGGATTTTTTAAATACATTTTTCTATTGCTGTAATTTACCAAATAATCAAAAGAATACCTTAGGCATTTATGTCAGTGGCAGGGTCTTTACACTGAATTAAACCAATAGGTAATTTAAAGAGTTACATAATGTTATAGAAGTTAATAGGGTATCCAGATCAGAGATATTGTTGGAATAATGGCAGAATATGCCATAGATGTCTGATAGGTGATTGGCTGTACTCAGAACTCCCACTGAAATGAACAGAGAGAGATGTGCATTCGTGGCCATCTCTATGCTCTATGCAGCAGCAGCAGCACAACTGATGATAGGGGATAAGAGCATCTCCTGTTCTTGAAACTGGTCCTTGTCCTAGAGGAGGGAACCATACCTTTGAGACATTTAGGGCAAATCATGTCAATATGCCATAATTGTCTTAGACAGTAATACCCCTTTAAGTGACTGCATGAGTATGCAATTACATTTTTAGTAATTCAAATGATATCACTACCCCCTTTGTAGCCTGGATCTGCCCTAGTGAATTAGGAATAGTTGGCAATCATATGAAGCTGCATTTTCTTTTCTTTGGTAATGCTTTTTGCACTACAAGCATACTGTATACAGCTATTCAGCATGCAGGAGACCATTCAGTTGCAAGGAAAGGGTTAATTTTTTTGTACTTTTCTCACCTGCTCAGCATCAATTTCATGCAATCTCAGTAATGTTCCCAAGAAAGCCCAAAGGTTTACAATAAAGCATTTAACTGGGAAATTGAAAATCTGACTAATACTCATTGAAAGACAGGGAAGTAAAACAACACAGAAAGACAGAGACAATAGAGAGATGCAGCAAACTGAGACAGAGAGAAGATGAAAGACATACAGGCATTCTGAAGGATATGATTATGGATGCTGCTGTACAAGCAATATATCCAAATGTAACACATATATGCATTCTCAGGACGTGTATATGAATGTAGACATAAATATTAGCTTGAACAAGACACAAGGTGAGGTCAAAGTCAAATATCCAGCAGCCACTTATGAGGTTGAAACAAAACAGTTATTTAGGTGGGGATGTTTTCCTGCATTTTATTTCTTTATTTGTTCCTGTAATGTTGCAAGTGAGTGAATAGAAATGTATGAGTTCTTATTCAGTTTAGTAAATACTGCAGTTTTGTTGCTACTTGTGCTGCATTTCTATTTTGAGCTGTGTTGTTATTACAATGTCTATTTGGACATGTATTGAGGATTTTCATATGCAATAACAAACAGTCCTAACATTAGGACAGAACAGCTACAATTCCTGGCAACAAATTAAGAAATCATTACACTTATAAGATATTCCACAGCTTTTTTTTACTTCATAGTACAACTATGCAATTCACATATATAAAAGTTACAGTAGCAATGCTTGATAGCTGAACAATCTGGTGTCAAGACACATACCTCAAGTACACAAAAGGAAATTATTTTGTTTAACCCCTTAACAACACTGGACGTAACAGCTGGCGGGTGTCGGCTGCTAATTGCAGTTGACACCTGCCGGTAACAGTGCGGAATGGAGCTGGCTTCATTCCACGCTGTTTAACCCCTTAGGGTATGTTCACACGGCTTATTTTGGCGCGCATTTCACCGCGTACTGCATGTTATACGCGGCGAAATGCGCGCTGCGATTACGGTAATCCATAGCTTTCATGTCAATTGTTTGCGGTGACTACGCGCCGTGAACAATGCATGTCAATGGGGCCGGCGGGCTGCCGCCCCCCCCGTGCTTTGGAAAGATGTGCTGATCAGTGCGTGCTTCCAAAGCACCGGGCGTATTGCGAGCGTACTATACGCACCGCAATACACCGTGTGAACATACCCTTAGGCTATGTTCACACGGCTTATTTGCGGGGCGTAATTACGCCCCGCAATTACGCCGTGTGGACGGGGGCGGGGCGGCAGCCGGCCCATAGACAATTACGCCGGCCCATAGACTATCATTACCAGCGGCGCGTACACGCCGCTAGAAAATGACATGTCACTTATCTCCGCCCGCGGTGGATTCGCCAAGCGGGGAGAGGAAACGTAATCCATAGTTCTCTATGAAAACTGTGGATTACCGTAATGACTGGGACGTATTCCAGCCGTAATTCGCGCAGTACGGCGCGTAATTACGGACTGAAATATGTCCCATTTTAAGCCGTGTGTACATAGCCTTAGATGTTGCAGCTTTTGTGGCCGTGGTGTCTAGATGAATGAAAAACGTGCAGTGAACTGTTCCTCACTCTGATTGGGGCCCCAGGGGTGAGATTGCAGGGCCCTGATTGGTTTATATGGCAGTTGGAAGCCTGGTGAAGGTTTCCATTGCCGCCATGTTTTTCGTTTTACTACTTCCTGACCCTGGCGGGAAGTATTAAAACCACTATCTTTGTATACCCTATTGCATTGGTTATACAATGCAATAGGCTGTATAAACTATTGCACCCTCTAGTCGTCAAGCACCCTAAGGGGACTCAATGTTAAAGAAAAAAAAATGTTTAAAAGTGTAAAAAATATATATATTTAAAAGTTCAAATCAACCTCAAGTTCAAATAATAACTTTACCCGTACCCTGAACACCGTAGAAGAAAAAAAATTCCAAAACACAAAACTTGTGTTTTTTTGGTCACTAGAGGACTCATCTATCCCAAAATGGTACTAATAAAAAGTACACCTCAGTCTAGAAAAAATGCACCCTCACCATAGGCATAAGTGCAAAAAAGTTATTGGTCACAGAAAGTGGTGCTGCGGCACAAATTTCAAAAATAGAAAATGTTTGGATTTTTTTTTACAGTACTATAATATAAGGCAAACCCTACATATTTGGTATTGCCAGAATTGCATCAACCTGCAGAATACAGAGAACACATAATTTATACCAGAGAGTGAACGCTATTAAAAAAAATCCAAAATCATTGCGCAAGTACATTTTTTTCACATTTTGCCCCACTTAGAATTTGTTTGTGGTATCCCAGTTTATTCTATAGTACAGTGAATGACACCATTAGAAATGACATTTTGTCCTGCAAAATAAAAGCACTCATATGTCTATGTAGATGGAAAAATAAAAAAAATTATGGCTTTTGGAAGGCAGGGAGGAAAAAACTAACGTGATAAAAAACTCGGTCCTTAAGGGTTAATGGAATGTGTTCTTAAAGATCAAGTAGAGGAGAAAATATAGAACTATTAAATATAGATCCCAATTAATGCTTTGCTGCTCCTCTTCAGTCTTTTATGATGGCCTTTTCAGTGGCCTCTCCTGTAAGCTTGAACATTTGCCCTATCTGTATTTACCCACCTAAAGTGCCAACACTTCCTTATAGTATGGATAAATAGCTTTTTAAACAGGCCCCTACATGTATAATCAGTACTTGCATCATGTTAAAGATAATCTTTGATTACTGAATGCTCTATATCGAGATTAGATTCAGTTATTGAGATGGAGCTGCTCAGTTACATATGAAGTGTGAGTTCCTACTAGATCAAGTGGACTTATAAAAATGTAAATGTTATTATATTGCCTGTACATAGAACTAATGTATATATGTGTTTTATGGTGATGACATTGCACTCTGTTTGGGGTATTGATGTTGTAAGCACCAGTATCACATGCAGCCAATCAGGAGCCTGTAGCCAATTAGAATTTTTGATTCAGATGGAATTTTCTGTGTATTGCAAAATGTACAACAGCACTAAGTTTGGTCAATAAACAAATTATCATGCTGTGTTTATGTTTTAGCACCCAGTTTTGTTGATCTTTTAACCTGCTGGGGTGGCTTTTATGCAAAGGCAGAACCGGGCATGAAAGAATTGTACAAAGCCCCGGAAAAATTATGAAAAGAAAAGAAATAGTATATATTATTGGTGATCACATAACTCCCAGTACATATTGGAGAACTTGATCTCTAAAAACACAGACACAAAATCCATACTTACATCTCGATGACTGGACAACAAATCATTCCCAGTAGTAGGCAGTACAAGCCCAGTGCTACCTGGGAGAAATTCAGCTCACTAATGAACAATTACCAACACACCCATCTACCAAGGAGGCAACTACCTAGTAAAAAAAACTGCACAATGGACAAGCACAAGTTCACACCAGTATGCAAAAAAGTCAGAACACCACACAGGGAAGATCGTACAAAGGCAAAAATACTGATAAACAACTACTCACATGCCTACTATCCATGAGGGGGGGGGGGGGATTGTTAGTATTACAACTGCATACAAATAAGCCTTATAAATGGTTCCAATTATATGGTTAATGTTGCCCTTACTATTCAGTTAGGTAGATTACCCAGCATATTTCTATTGCCCAATACACCCTCTGATTCCCAGGATTACAGTATAAAACAGCATACTGGAAAAAATATAAAATATGCGGTATTAGTTAATATATTGGTCAATATACGCAAGCTCGCAACCGGCATCAATGATTCTCATTGTCTTGCAATTCCCTACACTAGCCTTACTATCAATTTACAGGAAAAAAACACAGAAAAAACATCACTAGTAGGAGGCAGTACAAGCCCTGGTGCTACCTGGGAGAAATTCATCCACTAATGTAACACACCTATCCAACAGGAGAGCAACTGACTAGATAAACACTGCACACCGGACAAGTACCAGTTCACACCAGTATACAGAAAAGCCACAATACCAGACATTGCACAAATGCAAAAATACAGATATATAACCACACATGCCTGCTTTCCAAAAGGGGGCAATTGCATATAAATATGATCCAGCTATTGAGCTATAAGTATGGTCATTGTATTTTTATGCTTTTAAGTAAATAGTGCCCCACTTTTTCTGAGAGCTTTGTCTCTACAAAGGTTAATTTAACCCTTTCTGTTTACATGTTTCAAAATATGAAATGTTGATAACTTGAAATACAGAGCACTTTCTGTACTAAGCTTTAACATACAAAGATTTAAAGGTAATGTTTTTATGACCTCAGTTATACAAGAAGAATGACACCATCTGCGTAATTTCAAAATGGTGACATATTTCATTTGGGGGCATTGTTAGATTAGTGTTATTATTATTCTATTGCCCTTAAAATATATTGGTCTGAATATCACATAGTGTAATGAAAAGAAATGCAAAACACAAACTGAAATTGCTTTCTAATCTAATGAAAAGCTTACTGTCAAATGAAGGACATGAGACATTGAAATTCCTACTTTATTCAAGGATATACAGTTCAGTTTTGTCCGCTGAGGTTAATGTAACATCTTATCTCCACACTTTACATACACAAAGTTAACCAACACAAAAAGGTGCAAAGATGTAACCTGCATTTTGTGGGGTCATTTTTTACAATACATGGAATGCAATATATTAATTACAGCCTAGTATAACTCTAGTTTTCTCTAGTGAATGGAATGGAATGGCATATGTATTACAGTATATGTTTACTGCTCCAACGCTGGTTGGTACAGGACGACAAAGTGAATTATATAGTCAGATGATAGTCAACCAATGCAATAATTATATGAAGCACTAATCAGATATCAAACAAGAGGGACGGAAAGACGTGAGATGAGGGCCAAGACACAGATGAAGACAACACCATGGATGGCTTTAGTCCAGAAGCTGGATAGGACAAATGACAATTAATCCTAACTAACCCTCTCTGAAAATTTCCCTAGACTTATCCCTAACATTGATCTTATTCTATCCCTGAAGACATCCTTAAAAATGGCCCTGTGGTACAACTGACCCTGATATAAACAAGATAGCACTAGGATCCATAGACAACATGATAGAACTAAAGAATAATCCGAATTTACACATGGTAAAGCTGAACAGAACGAGACATCCAATAATAAACAAAGACTCTTAATAATCAGGTACAGAAAACATAAGCAAACAGAACTGGACAGAATTAGAAACACTAAAGATAATGAATAACTGGAAACAAAATATTAGCAGATTACTAGATGCAATCTCTCAGAATGAGAAATAATAATAGGTACAAGACCCAAGTCAAAAACACAAGACACAGACAGAGTAGTGCCATTAATAACGCTCTTGTTGCCACACCAGAGTCTTGCAAATAGCCAATCCATTCTAGTGTGCCAAGGCTGCACAACATGGCCAGATAAGAACAGGAGCAACTGCCATGAAACCACTCTAATCAAACACACAAATAGAAGTCAGAAATAGCAGGAAAATCTCTGTTGAAAATAATATTTAACTCATGTGATTAGTGATAGTCTGTGAAAGGCATTGGCTTGGTTTCTGTTAGATTCAGGGAGGGCATTCCATTTGTACAACTTGTGAAAATGCAAAGAAGGCCTAGTAGGTGGGAGGTCAACAGCCATCCCGAAGCAATTTTCCATTGTATATTAGATTACATGCAAGGGACTGAGCTAATACATTTCATGGCTCAAAATTCTTGGTTTATAGTTAAAGAGTAATATAGTGGATTTTCTATAATAAAATATTGGAAACGAAAGGGCCTGTACACTTTGAAGCTCCCAACAGGTGAGGAATTCAGGCACTTTGGGGCTCATGTATGAAAACTGTCTAGGTCTAAGACTTTCTTTGTTGCCAATGGTAACCAATCAAAGCTCCCCTTTCATTTTTCAGAGCACTATATAAAATGAAAGTGGAGCTCTGATTGGTTGATTTAGGCATCAAAGAAAGTCTTAGACCTAAACAGTTTTCATACATATCCCCTTAATGTTTTTTAGGAATATGACACCTGGGTGGGACGACCATATTCTTATACATTTATATTTTTATTTAACTCCATTCTGCTGCCACCATTTTTGCTTACATCACATTCGTTTTTGTTTCTCTGTCTTCCAAGAGCCATAACATTTTATTTTTTGACTTACATAGAAATATGAAGACTATTTTTGCAAGTAAAAACTTTTAAATGGTACATATAATGTATTATAGAATTCTTTTAGAGGTTAAATGGGGAAATAAATGCAATTGCACAATTTTTGGTGTGTTTTACTACTTTAAAAAAAAAAGTTTTTTAATTTGCTTAGTTTCCTGAGACCAGTACTTTTAAAAAATTTTTATCTATAGATCTCGGCTGCCTTGACAAATACATGGTGTCCTGCAATTGCTATATAGGTTCAACCAGGCAGTGTAACCGAGTGCCACATCATTTTCTAATGACTTTGATGCCACGGTTGCATTGAATGACCGGGTCAGAGTTATCCTTGGTCCCAATCAATGAATGGTCAATCCGCACCGCAGCAAGCCTAAACTGCCTTGCAATGGGTTCTGGTGAACTCCGGGACCTACTTAGATTTCGCTCCATGGCATGGCTTATACCATTGTTTGCGATGGTCTTGAGGATCCACTACTCCTGCCGTAACACTATGTCATAAGTCAGTAAGGTAATAGAAAAGATAATACAAATAAGGTTCATTTGTTTTATGTGCTTTTCTTATACAACAGCTGCAAAATATGAAGTCCAATTTGGGCAGATATGCCATATGTGCAACCTGTGCAGCTGCACTCACTTTCATCTTTAAGGGGTTTTTCCATTTGGCAAAATCCCTTTTGAGGTCAGCTTGTACTTCACTACAAGCTGGCTTCAGAAAATGGGGGAAGAGGGCTGCTTTTCCCTGCATTTTTTTCTGTTTTAAATTTGCTTGGGGTTTGAATACAGCGGGTTTAAAAATAAGTAATGAACATTCCCCAAATTTTTTATCCATAAATTTCTAAAGGTGCAAATTGGACATAAAATTCTAAAAAAGTTTCGTAAAAACCCCACCCAAAATTTCACAAGGTAAAGAATTAAAACCTTAGATGCCCTTTAAAATTTAAGATTTTAATAATGGGGAAATGCCACGAGTGAACGGATTCCCGCCGGGGTCCGGTCCCGGGAAACCGGGTCGCCCCCTTGCCCCCCAAAGGCCAGGCCCCCTTTGGGGGAGGGGTGCCGCCGTGGGTCCTACTGTCCCCCTTTTGGTCGCTTCCGCCCCCGTCTCCCCCCTGCCCGGGCCCCGCCCCCCCCGGTTCCCCCCGGCCCCCTTTCCCCTCCCTGGCCGGAATGCGCACGGGGCCCCCAAAGCGCCCCGCGTTGTTCATGTAGTTTTAAAAGGGAAATTCGCCGGTAATTGGCTAATTCCCGGGGCGCGTCCTTTTAATTTTTTTGGACCACGTCATTTCCCCCGCTGGATTTTTGTTGCCCTGTCCCTTTTGAGAAAGCTTTTCCGGGTTTTTTTAATTTCCCCTTTACCGTTTTACCAAAACCTTGTTTATTTTCTCGACTCCGAACCTCTCCCCGCCTCCCTGACCCACCGCCTGCCCCGACTAGAACCTTTCCCCGCCGCCCTGACCATACTGTGCTCGCCACTAGTTTTTTTGGATTTCTTTTTTTGTCCCGTGTCCCCGGGGGGCTCCCGGGCCGCAAGCAAGTCACGTCGGGGGTGACGACCTGGTAGCCTCACCCCGAAAGCAAGCCCATCCCGCTTTGGGGCGGGCCCCCCTGGTGAAAAAACCGGGGGGTACTTTAGTTCCGTTCCCGGCGGTGGTTTTACTCCATCGCTTTGGGGTTTGGCCCCAGCGGATCCACTCCCAAAGCCCGTTACATTAAGATTCGCCATGGATCCCCCCAAGGTCCCCTCTGCCAAGCATCGGGAAAATTACGACTTTGTTGCCCAGCAATCGCAAAAACCCGGCACAACGGGGGACAGTTTTTGGGGCCAGCTGTCCGCCATATGGCGCCCAGCTCCTTGCTCCCACAGCATTTCCCCGCCTCCGTCTTGGGGCCCTTGTCACATCGGGGCAGTTTCCTTTGGCCCCCATGGGACCCAAGCTTCGGCTCCCTTTTCCCCCTCCCCCCTTTCCCGGGGACCCAAGCTTTTGCCGGGGTTTCTTTAAACGCATGCTCTATGCACGTGGACTGATGGGGCCCATTTTCCCCCGGAGAGGTCAAAGGTGGCCTTCTTTGTGAGCCTACTTTCCAAAAAACCCCGGGTTTGGGCAACCCCCCGGGGGAAACGGGAACCACCCCGGGTAAATTTCGGACCTACAAAACCTTCCCCCGGGAAATTTCCCGCACCGTTTTGAGGACCCGGCGCGGCTTCCTCTGCTGAGACCGCCCTTGAGCCTTCGTCAGGGCGAGTCCTCTGGGGGAACTATGCGGTTCAATTCCGAAACCCTGGTTTCGGAGCCGCAGGGAAAACGATGCCGCCCCCCCGCCCCAAACCTTAAAAAGGGGTCTGTCCAGTAGGGTAAAAAAACGCTTTGGCACAAGAGACCTCCAGTACTCCCTAAACGAATTAATTAAACCTTCCGTCGCTTCGCAAATAAGGTTCATTGGAGCAGGAAAGCTTCCCCCAAGAAAGAGAGGTGCTCCCCCCTCGTCTTGTTTTCACCGGGCTCCGTTTTTCCAGCATTCCCCAAATTCCACCTCCTCAACCCCCCGAGGGGGAAACCTATGCAAGTGGCCCGGGCCCACTTAACGGAGAAAGGGAGCTAAACCCGTTTGTCGTGAAAGGAAGCTATGTCTCTACTGGGGCCCCCGGCCACTTCCCGAAGGTCCCCCTTCGTCCCCGGGTGCCCGGGAAACGCTCTCACCTAGGTGCCTGGGAGAGGGGGGCCCGATGTTTTTTTCTTCCTCTCCACGTTTGATGAGCCAGTGGGGGTGATGTCTGACGGGGGTTCTTGGGTTACAGATTTCAGCCTTCCTGGATTGGGGGTCACCCGGGGGAACTTTATCCAAATGTTTTTTGGAAACCCCCGGTTCCCCCGTCCCTTTTATCCGCCGGGAAAAAACCTTTTGCTGTTTTCTTGGGTTTTATTTGGGGGAACCTCACAAACCCCAACCAGTAATATAACCCGGCCAGTGACTCCCGAGTGGGGGCTCAACATAAGGAGAAAGATCGGGCCCTTGTTCTGTTCCGTGTTTCCCTTGGCGACCCTTTCTTGGGGCTTCCCTGGCTGAAACCGTCACCCCCCACGCTGGTTTGGAAAGGGACAGGGGAATTTCCGCGTTGGGGACCAGAATGCCAAAACCTTTTGTTTGGGAAAGGTCCCAAGGGCCCGGTGCCCCCACCCTTTCCGCCCCCCTTCCCGGGAGTCTGCCAGGCCAAAACCGGCTGAAAACCGGCTTTTGGGGACGAAATTCTCCGAAAGGGGGCCGATACGTTTCCCCACCAAATGGGCCCTTTCGATTTCCCCCCCATTGACCCCCTTTCCCGGGAACCATTCCCCCCCGGGGAAGGGTCAACCCGCTGTCCGTCCGGAGCTCAGGCCAGTGGGCCTTTCTACGGGAAAGAACTTGCAGAAAGGGTTTTCCGTAAGTCCTCCCCCCCCAGCCGGGGGGGGGTTTTTTCTTGTACAGAAGAAGGATGGTTCCCTCCGCTGTGTATAGACTCCCGGGGGACTAAATAAAAAAAACCTTTTAAAAAAACGCTACCCTCTCCCGCGTTTTCGCAAAACCTTTTCAATCCCCCAAAGGGGGGCCCAAAGTTTTTTCCAAGTTGGATCTGTGAGGTGCCTAAAACCTCATCAAATTGGGGAAGGGGGACGAGTGGAAAAAGGGGGTTTAATACCCAGAGGACATTTCGAATATTTTCTTTGATCCCCCTTTGGCCCCTGCAACGCTCCAGCAGTGTTTCAAGAGTTTGTTAACAAGGGTTTTCCGGGGATCTCTTGTACACCTGCTTTTTATAGTGAAACTTATGACACCCTAATTTTCCCCCCTGATTTCAGACCCCACCGACCCCAAGTGCCCCCGGTCCTGCGAGGGTTGTGCGCAGCAATCAAATGTACGCCAAGCTGGACAATTTTTTTTATTTTTCCAGACCCCTACCCTTCCTCGGGTATTTCGTCTCAGCCAAGGGCCTGAAGAGGGAAACCCAGCTAAATCTCGGGGTTTGGCTAAAAATGGCTCGTCCTGTCGTCTTCGGGCCCCCCAGCGTTCCCCGGGCTTCGGAATTATTACCGTCAATTTATTCCCCCTTCCCCCCCTTTGGGGGCTCCTATCGGGGGCCCTCACTAGGAAAAATGGAAAAACCCGAGATGCTGGCCCCAGAGGCGGGGGGGAAGGGCTTTTTTTGATCAAAAAAAGGGTTTCTCCACTGCACCCGCCCTTGGGTTTCCGGGCCTACCCCGAAAAGCCGTTTTTTTTTGGGGGGTGGATGCTTTTCTGGGGGGGCCGGGGCGGTCCTCAAAAACAAAAAGGGCCCCCAAAAGGGCAAAAAATTTCCACATGTGAGCTTCTTTTAAGACCTTTCCCCGGGCGGAGGGGAAATTTATGTTATTGGGGCCGGGAACCCCTTGGGCCCATCAAGTAGCCCTAGGGGGTGGCGACATCTGCTGGAGGGGGCTCGCCTTTCCTATTGACACCCCTTTACGGACCAAAAGAATTTACTGTATTTCAGACACCCCAGCGCTTGAATCCGCCAAGCCCGATGGTCCCCTTTTTTTCCCCGTTTCGACTTTCGCAAAACTTTTCCCGACCGCGGGAGAAAAAGGGTCAAGGCGGGACCCCCTTCCCGTGCCTCAGAGTGGTCGGTAAAAGAACCCGTGCCCAAAACCCCATCTTTTTCTCCCGAAGGGTTTTGGTTCCCGGGGGCCTCCGCAGTTTCCCCAAAAACGCCCTATTTGGCAAGCCCTTTCGTGCCCCCGGCATCAGGAAGAAGGTTTTTTGGAATGGGGGCATAGCCTCCCCTTGGCGGGGCATTGGGGAAAAGCAGGGAAAAAAGCCCTTCCTTTGTTCTCCCGGATTTAACGGGTTTGGCCGACTCGGGTCACAGGATGTCAAGGACTTCACGTTTCGCCTGTTTCACATGTTTTTTTGGAACAAGGCCCCACGTCACGGCCCGAAAGGTTTCCTCTTGCATCCACTCCCCCGTGCCAAAAACCCTTTGGGGACGCACATAGCCATGGATTTCATCACTGCCCCTTCCCGGGCCTCCTCTGGGAATTGGGTTTCATCGGGGGGGTTATGCCCGGGTTTTTTCCGAAGAGGCCCCAAATTCGTGCCTCTCCCGGGGGCCCCGCCATCTGCCCCAACAATTAGCTAACCATTTTTTTCCGACATGTTTTTCCGACTTATGGGTTCCCTTTTCACACCATTGCCCTCCGCCCGGGGGGGTTTTCAATTTGTTTCCCGATTTTGGGCTGCACTATGCCCCCCTTCTGAAAAATCAAGGGGAATTTTTTTGTCAGTTTATCCCCCTCAACCCAAATTGGGAGGGGGAGGGGTTTTGAACCAGATTTGGGGGGGAATTTACCTGCGTCATTTTTGTATTGGATGTCGGGACAACGGGGGCCGAGCTGCTCCCTGGGGCCCGGGAATTTTTCCTTAAAACCATTGCGTCTCGGGGGGCACCCGGCGTCTCTCCTTTTCTTTGTAGCTTTGGCCGCCACCCGCCCCCCCCCCCCTTCCCCCTCCCACTGTTTCAAAATGTCCCGCTGTCAACAAACCAGTTGGGATACGCCATCTGGCGGGGAAAACCGACTTTCCCCTATTTGGGGCTTCTGCCCGTATAAAGACTCAGGCTGACAAGAGGAAAAAGGAACCCCCCAAACTTTTCCTCCCGGGGGCCCAAATTTTGGGCCCCCCCTCGAGGTACGTGGCCTGAAGGTTCCGAGTCCCAAAATTTGGGGCCCCCGTTTCCCCGGGCCCCCTTTTAAATTTTTTCTTCGGCAGTTGAACCCCGGGACGTACAAGCTCTCCTTGCCTCCATCTCCCCCGCTTTCCAGTCTCCTCCCTTAAAACCGGGGTCCTAAAAACCTTTTTTTCTCACGGGGTTTGTAACACCTTCCCCAAAAGCCAAGCCCCGGTGACATCTTTGAGGAAAAGGAAACATCTTGGAATGAAACTGTCAGAGGGGGAAACCCCCCCCCCCGCTTTTTCCCGTAAATTGGAAGGGGCTTCGGCCCCGGAGAGGTCCTGGGAGCCAAATGAAAACTTCCTGAATGTGACCCCCCTTCCAAGGGTTTCGCACCCTTTAAAAAAGGGAGGGGGGGGTCAAGGGGGGAAAGGGGGGTACTGAAAGGGGTTGCGCCGCGGTCCGGTCCACGGACCCGGGCCCGCCCCGGGGTCCCCCGGGGGGCCCCCCGGGGGGGCGGGTGCCCCCAAGGGGTCCTACTGTCCCCGTGGTCGCTCCTTTCCCGTTCCTCCCCCTGCCCGCGCCCCCCATTCGGTCCTTTCCCCCTGTTGGCCGGAAGGGGCATGCGCGCCCCCTAGCGTGCCCCTTTATCGTTCAGTAGTTTTAAAAGGGGGACGTCCCGCCGGTTTTTGGGGCTAATTGCCGGGCCCCTGTCTCTATTTAATTTTGGGAAACCCACTCATTTCCCCCGCTGGATTTTTTTTTGCCCTGTGCCCTTTGAGAAACCCTTCCCTGTAGTATTTTTGCCTTCCCGTGTACCAGCCTTGCAAATTTTCCCGGGACTCCGAACCTCCCACCTCCCCGGGACCCTCCCGCTTGCCCAACGACCCGAACCATTCCGCCTGCCCTGACCTTACTGCCTGCTCACCACTACGATTTTTGGATTATGTTTTTGTACCTCGCTGAAACCTTGGCTGCCGCCGAAAAAGCAAGTCAGTGGGGGGTAACACCTGGTACCTCACCCCGCAGCAAGTCCATCCCGCTTTTCGGCGGGGTCTGGTTTAAAAACCCGGGGGGTACTTAGATTCCGTTCCGGGGTGGTTACCCCATCGCTTGCGGGGGGTCCAGCGGATCCACTTAAAAAGGGCCGTTACACAGAGTAAGAAAATTAGCACGCTTTCTGGAAAAGTATTTTAAATTTTGGGAAAAAAGCCTTTGTTGGTGAAAAAGCTTCAAGTTGCCTCCTGTATGGAGAGTCCCCTGCATTCTCAAGTGGATTTTGGGCCCCTTCTTTCCCCACAAACATCTTCAAATTTATGAAGGGTTTTTGTGGGCTCCTCCTTAAAAAAAATGAGCTTTAGTTTTCCCTTCCCCTAGATTTTTTATTGGAAATTTAGGTTAGGGGATTGGTGAGCCATTTTTTTAGCTTTATTTTCTTTTCCGAACCAAAAAGGAGTTCCCTTTGCTGTGTTTTTTGGGTCATTGTAAATTGGGGAAAATGTCCCCCTATTTCATTTCAACATCCCGGGAGATGGCAGCAGATAAATTTTTCAAAAAAAGGGCTTTGTACATTTGTGCAAATAATATATTTCAGTTGAAACCAGAAGTTTATGTAAAACCCATATAAAAAAAACACTTTCCCCATGTTTTTTTCACTATCCCGACAGAAAACAGAAGAAAACCCTTTCCCAAATTTTTGGGAAAATTTTGGATTACCAAAAAATTTTTTATAGTTTTCCAAAAAAGCCAGAATAATGAGAAAAGAATTTTTAAGGGATTTTTATTACTTTTTGAAAAATCAAAAGTTTACCCTACATTTCAATTTTTTTTGGGGCATTGCCCTTTTTAAAAGTATGACTTGGGTTTTTTTTTGGAATTTTCCCTTTCCCCAAGGGTTTCACAAAATTGGGGAAATTTTGGGGCCATTTTCCCCTGACAGAATTGGTTTAACTGAGTGTGTTTTTAGGTTTGAAATTGCTCCATAAAATTTTTAAAAATTGGGTTGTGTTAACTTTTTGATGACCACTCCTAAACATTAACTTGGTTATCCTTAAGCCCTTTGTAACCATTTGGCAGTATGCCCTTTTGGGTTTACTGTCAATTTGGGAAAACCCATTTCCACCCAAAACTTTAAAATTTCTGGATGATTTCTTGAGGTTTTGCTTCAGTATTGCCCAAAAAAATCTTTTTCCCAATGATTCCAAACTATTTTGTGAAGGGGGCCCAGTTCCTCCTTTCACAAAACAACCCCAAACATGATGCTGCCCCCCCGGGTTTTTTTAAAAGTTGGGATGGTTTTTTTTAGGCTTTAAATTTCTCCCTTTTTTTTTCCATACCCTAACGATGGTCTTTAATTGGGAAAAAAGTTCAAATTTTTGTTTCATCAGACCACCCGGAAAATAATTTAAAAAAAGTTGGTTCCCTTTTTTTCCTGTTGGGATTTGAAAAAATTTAAACCAAACTTTTAAAAATGTTTTTTTTTGGGGGGCAATAGTTCTTCCTGGGAGAGGGCCTTTCAAACCCCTGTTGAACAGTACTTTTTTCACTGTGGATTAAAGACACAATTTTTACTAGTTTTCCCCCAAAAAAACTTCACAAGGGCCCTTTTTCTTTTTGTTTTTTGTTTTATATGTGCTGTTGGGCCAAAACAAACTCTGAAAAACAGGGAAACTATTTTTTTTCCCAAACGATAAAGTGGGTGAACATTTCCATCTTGGTTTTTACTTTCGTATAATTTTTTTTTATGATGAAAAGGGGCCAAACCCAGGTAACCCGGAAAAATTTTCCCCCCCCGGATATTTAAAAAAAACTTGTGCAAGTCCACAATTTTCCTTTTATATAGGGTTTATTTCTTTTGTTTTTTTCATGAAGTTCACCCAGAACAGTTTAATTCTGGGGTGAATTAAAAAAACAATTTTTCAGAGAAAGCTCAAAATTTAAAAAAGAATTTTGCCAATTTTAAAACTTTCCCAAAACATGAAACAAACATATGGGCGGTCCCAAATTGTCTTTAAAACAAAGCAATCCTAAAAGGGGATTTAAACTTTTAATTAGCCGGGGAAATAAAATTTTAAAAAGCCCCTTTAAAAAAAATCTTTTCTCTCAATTTTTTTGGCAATTTTGGGAAATATAAAAAAAATTTTGGGAATCCTAAAACCCACCAAAATAGGTAAGGTTTTTTTCTTTATTTCATGACAAAAGGGGGAAAAACAAGCATATGGTCCTTTTTTAAAAATGTGAAAGTAAATTCTGGGATCAGTTGGGATATTTATAATAAAAATTTAAAAAATATATTATATATATATATTTTATACATTATATATATTATTTTTTTTTAAATATTTTATTAAAAAACACTCACCGGCCCCCTTTTTTTAGGTTTTCACCCTGCTTTGTAAGGGTTGGGCCCCCTTTTTTCCTTCAGAACTGCCTCAATTTTTCGTTTGGAAAAGTTCCACAAGGTGTTTTTTAAGATGCCCAATTGGTTTTCCCAAGGGGGCCCAAAAAGTGCCAAGGGAAAAAATTCCCCACACCCCAAAACCCCCACCCCCCAGCCCGAACCCTTGAAACAAGGGAGGATGGATCCTTCTTTCATGTTGTTGGCCAAAAAACTGACCCAAACCCTCAAAGTCGCAGCAGGGGAAACGAGGGCCCCATTTAGACCAGGCAACGTTTTTTTCCCCAAACTTTACTGTCCAATTTCGATGGCTTGGGCAAATTTTGGGGCCCCCAGTTTCCCGTTTCTTTGGGTGAAAGGGGTGGGGACCCGGGGTGGTTTTTCTGAGCTTGTAGCCCAAAACTGCCAAAGTTCCGCCGTACTGGTTGGGCAAAAATGCTCTTTTGCCTACCTTTGGGTTTTAACGGGTGGGCCCATTTGAGTCACTTTTGCCCCTTTTTTTCATCGAACCGGTTCCCCCCCAATTTTCCTTTGACCCCTTGGGATCAACAAGGCATTTCCGGGCCCCCAGGACGCCGCTCACTGGATGTTTTTTTTTTTTTCGGACCTTTTTCTGTAAAAAACCCAGAATGGTTGGCGTTTAAAATCCCATTTGATCAAACAGTTTTGAAATATCAGACCAGCCCTTCCCCCCCGGGACCCAAAAGCAAGCCAAGTTTTAAAGGGACCCAAAACACCTTTCTTCCCCCCTAAATGATTTCCTTTGGTTTTAAAATGAGGGGATTTTCCCTTTACCATTCTACAGCCTAAATGCAATGGTTGCCGCCATGTGAATTTGGGTGATTAGAAATTAAAATTTTTAACGACAGTTGGACAGGTGTACCTAATTTAAAATTTTGGGCCCTTTGGGGTATATACGGTTGATACCAAAAAGCTTACAAAATACTATATAAAAAGGGCAAATGCATGTTATCACAAAACTATCTTTTGGGAAGGTAAAAATTTTTTGGGTTGGGAAAAGGGTAGTAAACTATTGAGAAACTATCTATTGGACGGATGTAACCAATACTGTTATGCCACATTAAGACGTTTAATACCTCTGCCCCCTGTTTGGGTTTAAAAAATCCCCAAAAGAGTGGGGGAGGAAAAATTCAAAGGTTTATCTGCCCAAAAAATAAAAGGGCAGAGAGAAAAGTGATACCAAGCACAAGAGGGGGGAAAAAAAGGGGGAAAATTAAACAGGGAAAAGGTGGGCAGGAGGGAAAAATTAAAAGGGGAAAAAAAAAAAATGAATGAGTTAAAAATGTAAGAAAGAGAGAAAAGGAAGAATCAGGTTTCAGGCCATGGGGGATGGGGATAAATTTTTAATTTTTTTCTTTAAAACAATTGTACTTTCCCGAAATTTCCGGCCTTTCCCAAAAATTTTTCCACAAAAGGTCCTTGGCTTGGGACAACTCCCTTTGTGAATTCCTTTTCCCTTCTCTAAATCTTGCAGGGAAAAAAATGGTCGTTTTTGCCCGTTTTTGGTGACATGAGTTTTTTTCCGATTTTGAACAATGGCAGCATCCCGGGGCTCAAAGGAAAATTTTTAGCAGTTTAGAAATTTTCTGTCACCAGTGCCAGCAGTATGTTTTGCAACAATAAGGTTGCTAAGGTTTTGAGTCTGTTCACTGGTCTTACCCATCATAAGATGTTTCTTGTGTGACACTTTGGTAATGAGACACCTTTTTATAGGACATTTAAAATTAAATTGCTAAAATTATAATGGTTTACACTGAAATTTTAGTTTGGGAACAATGTCCCGAACATTTTATATTAAAATTTAAAGGGGGTTTAAATTTAAAAATTTCTTTGGTTTAGCAGAAATTTACTCCTGAGATCCTGAGAATTTTGTAGTTAATTTTATGTTTATTTCCTTTTAAGTGTTTTTTCCTTTAGGGGCAACACATTGGAGATAAAAAAGTTTGTCTGCCCTTTTGTATGTAAAAATCTGCCTTGTTATCTTTCCTCCATCACCTTTTTATATCCTTTGGGGGAAACCACCCCCTTGTTCCCCGCAAAAAACTCCATGGTTTTCCTAAAAACTGTTTGGGAAAAGGGTAATATTAACTCCTTATTTCTGAAGTTAGCAGTTAAAATCTTAAAAAAATTCAAATTTTGCTCTGTATTTCCCCAATTTTGTTCATCACAACAAGACAAAACTCTTCCAGGCCAAAGCCTTAGTGTCATTTATTCATTTGGTAAAATTGTAATCGTTCATGAGTTTATGAATATGAGGACCATCAAAGATTCCAACTTCTAGTTCAGGAAATGATCTGCAAATGTACTTAAAGCGATAACCCGTTTTGTCCAAAGCCCTAACAAATTGCTTCATCAATCCTACCTTAATATGGAAAAGGGTGAGAGAAAAGATTTTTTTTGTCAAACCCAAACGGGAATGTTGATGATATTCACCCGTGTCAAAACCATTTTTTCCCTTGTAAAGGGCCCTGACCTTTTGTCCCCAAAGATCTTGTTTTTACCGGTATCCTAGAAAAGGGACGGAAGGGAGGTATTTTGTGTATCTTGATTGCTATCCAAGCAAGAAATTCACCATCTTCAAAATCAAAAACAAATCGACCAAATTTATGTTTTTGTAACAAATTTTCTGCAATACAAATTTTAAAAAAATTTTTTTTCTTTAAAATTTTGGTTTACTTAGCAATGGGAAGAGACACATTTAAAGGGAAACCATTGTGCAAGAGAACAAATTTTTTTAGCTTTTTAATAGAGTGTTTATAAAAAGGGCCCCCGTCTTCTAGTCAATTTTTTTGTTTGTCCAAATGGAAGTACAATTCCTGGATTTTCATTTTCCATACACAAGTACTTTTCCCCTTTTGGTTTTTAAATATGGGAAAAGTCTCTCCTTTTTCCCTTTTCCAAAATGGGTGTAAATTTTAAAATTTTTTAGTTTAAAAGTTTTGTTCAATAAGTCTTGGGGTGCTAAATTCAGATGCTTGCTTAAAACAGATTTTAAATCTTGAAATCAGGTCAAAGGAGTTGGGTTTTTGGGGGAGTTTCCCCCATATTCACTTCCAATGCTTTATACTCCAATACCAAAACCCTGCAAAAAACGAAATGCTTTGGGGAGCTAAAATTAGTCGCCCCCCTTCATTTATCGTATTGGGACCTCCCCCGGGAGAGAAGTACATTTTCCTTTCCACGGGGGTTTTTTCGCAGCTGTTAGTGGGCGCTGAATTTAGCCAAAATGGACAGCGTGTACTTCTAAAACACCCAGCGTATTGCGGTGCGCACAATGTGCGCCACAATACGCTGTGTGAATATACCCATAGAATCTGACAGTTGCTGGTTTGGTAATCTGGTAAACACTGGTATGGCAATGTCATTGCCATGTGGAATAGGTAATCTTGCTGATTCCAAAAATTTCCCAAAAAAATCCCCCTTTAGTTTCTTGGGAATGAAAAAAGCCTTTAATCTTCACAACACAAAAATGACTATCATTATGGTGTTTTTTTGGTTCTCTCATACCATTGACACACCACAGTTTAAACCATTTGTCCACTGTCATAGATGCTCCACATGTGTTGGAGACTATATATGGAGCCCAAGACTTATCCTGAACTCCAGGTCAGGTATACTCAATACACAGAGTCTGTGATATTTCTGCCTTGTTTTTCAACCATGTATACTCTACAGATATAGCAGAATACATCAGGATTGTTGATAAAGGATCTTCTTGATGAAGTCATAATTTTTACATGTAGGTATATACTTTGGGTGTACAAAGTTTTACTGTAGCCAACTTCTTTTCTCTGTAAATTCACAGTTGAATTATCGCTTCAAAAAGTCGCTTTTATAACATGGTAGGCCTACAAATTGAAACACACTGTTAAAGGACAGACCAAAAGCTATTGAATTTATTACTTACAGTTTGCATTGGAGAAATGCATTATTTTCATGGATGTCCATTATCTCAAAAACTAGAACCAATTCAGTAATGGGATTTTTGAGATCAGCACCCTCAAAATACCCTAAGGGTGCTTTCACACAGCACAGTTTTGATGCAGTTTTAATTGCGCTTCAATTAAGCTGCCTTTATTACCAGCAAGCTCCTTTCAATTGTCTAAATTGTTCAAAAAGGTGTTTCAAGTAAGTAATCAATGACTCTGTTTGAAGCCTTGTGGATTACAAACACACTAATTGATTACTCACTTTCCAAACAGTTTAGAGAAGTGAAAGAACCTTGTTGGTAATAAAGGCAGTTTAATTGGAGCGTAGTTAAAACTGCACCAAAACTGCACTGTGTGAAAGCACCCTAAATCCATTGAAAAAAACCTGAAAAAGACTTTTTTCTTTGTAGACCTGTGCTATTTTTCACTAAGTGGCAGGATTGCTTTTGAATTACTGATAGAATTCAGCTGGTGTCATGAGTTTCCATAGCTTTTTGCACCATTCTTTCTTTGTGTTCAATACTTTTTCCATCAGTCATTTCTCATTTTTACACATAACTTTATTTTTGGACATCTATGGTTTGGTTTCTGTGTCTGTGTGGGTTGGGTGGGTTGCTGCCAACAACTGGTGAGAATTTCATGTTAATAGCACCTTTAGAAATATATTTACTTAGAAAATTGGTGACAAGTTCAATGCTTATTTCACCCACTGTATAGCCCAGTGAGTGTGCTTGGCTATATTCACAACTACCATAGACATGAATGGGGTTAAGCAGCAGAAGCCACCTCCCAGTTCTCCAAAGCTCAAGAGATTGAGCTATTGATTTCATATAATATTTTATTTCCTTACTGCAGTTCCTGTATGCGAATGAAACCATGCTAAAATGATCAGTGTTGACTGAAGTTCCTTGGGCCCACCAGAAAAAAAATATCCTGAGGGCCCAACGTATTTATAGGGATGGCCACTTTTAAGTAATCAGTGCACATATAGTGTATAGGATATTTGGTGATTGGTTTTAAAGTCAGCTCCAACTGAGGTTGTCTTCTGCCAGACCTTTGGATACCTGATACGGTTAAAATTCACTTTATTTCCCATAGCAACCAATCAGGGGACCCCTCTCATTTTTCCAGAGCACTATATAAAATGAAAGGGGTGCTCTGATTGGTTGCTATGGGAAAGAAAGTGAATTTTAGACCTAGTCAGTTTTCATACATGTGGCCCATTGTGTCAGAGCTTGGACCTACAGGAGGATCCTCTTATACTTTGATACATTATACACCATCTATGGGCATGGAATTGGCTGCATGTGGCAACTGCAAAATAGAAACACATCCAAAGAGAATTAACTAATATATTTGGATTGTTAGAGAAACAAAAGAAGAATATGGCCCATATGATGTTCTTACACAGGGGCCCCTTTTCTTATTGTCTCCACTGGGAGAAATCCCTTTTTTTCTATCGTCTCTGGTATACACATACTTAGAGGTCAGTAATCCACATCAATGCCCTTTAAAGCATTTGTTGTACATTACTGTTGTATTGTATTACTGCAGTCATTGCAGACATTGATATTATGCAAATAAACTTGCGCACACATGATGTAGGATCCATAAGATGATAGATCACATTTTTCTAAACTTATATCATTATCAGACATTGACATAATTTGAATTTAAAATGTGCAGAGCTGTTCTTTAACACAGTCCATAAAATTACAGAAATGATTATTATCCAATGAAAGTGCATCATTTATCACCATATGACAATATAATAGTGGGTTTAATAACATCAGCATAAATAGGAGTCTTTAACATTTGTATACATAATAATATGTAAGCCAATAGCATGAATCATTTTGCTTCATAACTCTTTTTAACCTTTGCCAGGCCTCGTTGTGTTCTGTCTCAATGCACAATCTTCCTGACTTCAGCCTCTTTGCCTATAAACCTAAAATAAATTTTTAGGTGCCTTCCCCCACCCTAATTTAAAAGAAATAAAACAAACGCAAAAACATTAAACCAAATGACAGGGGCAAGCAAGTCCCCGAAAGTAAAAATTTATGTAAAAACTTTTTTACAAACCTTGTCTACAAAACTTCTCAAAGATTGCAGAGTTTTTCAAACTGACACTAAACCTTTTCTTCCCCAATCATTTTAAACCCTTCTGATTTTCTACTGTTTGTTAAGTTCCTATTTGGGGGCCCGGAGCATTCATTTTTCTGCGAAGAGGGGCTGACAGAATGTTCACACGATCTGCAGAATTTCAGAAAAATTATTTTCCCCAAGATGCTTTTTTCTCACAACAGTGCCTTTCAAAAATTAAACAGATTTGTCTGGATTACAAATGACAGATTTTTCCCATCAATAATTTTATTGCTTACCAGTATGATCTTAACATAAATTTTGACCGTATCATTCAATATAAAATGTATACCTAAAATATGATAAATAAGTGATAACGTCATATCAAGAAATCATATGTTAGTCATTGGAAGCAGTATACATGCCATTTTAATATAGGACTATCATTCCCAAATATTGCTCCTGTTTGTGATATCTATCTGTCTATATATAGAGTTTTACATTTTGCCATTAAGCTCCTTGTTAGAGATCAGCAAGTTGTCCAAAGAGTACTGAAACATTGAACAGTTTGACTTGTGCATGCTAATGTCTCAGTTCATTTGAAAAAATGTCAAGAAATGTTATGTTCATCCTGAAATTGCAACCAAAAGTCAAGTATCTATCTATCTATCTATCTATCTATCTATCTGTCTATTCATCCATCTGTCTATCTGTCTATCTATCTATCTATCATAGAAAACAATGCCCTACGGAACCGGATGATGAATGCCACACAACTCCAACAATGTTTAACGGAGATGGGAGGCAACCAAGTGTCATGTCAGACCATTTGTAATTGTTTAAATCAGAGTGGTCTGTGTGCTAGATGACCGGCAAGGGTACCTGACCTGGCTGATGCATAGCGCTCTCCTTGATGTCTCCAGCATTGTTGGCAGCAATCATTTCTGCTCAGAGTGAATTGATTTTCATCACTGAACAGCACTGAGGACCACTGGTCCCCCATTCAGCGCAGATGTTCGATGACCCATGCAAGACGATGATGCCTGTGCTTGGTGGTGTGGTCAGGTGGTCTAGCATGCAGACCACACTGATGCAGGGCTGTTCCAAGAGGCGGGTGATGCAGGCGATCGCCTGGGGCACTGAGGGTTTACCCACCCGAGGAGGGTGCCGCCTGCCTCGCCCGCCCGGGGATCGGCCCCAGACTCTGCACAGCCGTGTTACAATGGCTGCTTAGAGTCACCCAGCAGCTGCACGCTCACTGTGCAGCTGCTGGTACAGGGAGGAGGCAGGACAGATCGTTACCATCCTGCCTCCTCCTCTGTATGTATCAGCATTGCGGGGGGCACACAGCTTTCATTGCGCCCCTTGCAACGCTGGGATCTCTATATATATATGTACACACACAAACAGGGCTATATACAGTCTCTCACCAAAATGAAAACACCCCTCCCAATTTTGTAAATATTGTGTTGTATCTTTTCATGGGACAATGCTGAAGTTATGACACTTTGATACAATGTAAAGTAGTCTGTGTACATTTTGTATAACAGTGTTAATTGGGTGTGCCCTCAAAATAACTTAATGCACATTCATCAATGTCTAAAGTGATGTCAACAAATGTGAGTATTCCCCTAAGTAAAAATGGACAAATTATGCCTAGTTTGCTATTTTCCCTCCATGATGTCTTGCCAACATGATTTCCAACACCCTGAAAATAAGCTGTGGTATGGTGGTCAAGACAATACTGCAGTTTAATAAGAACAGGCCTTGCCATGGTCGACCGAAGAAGCCTAGTGCACATGCTCAGCGTCATATCCAGAAATTGTCCTTTCAAAATAGGCATTTGAGTGCAGCCAGCGTTCCTGCAGTGGTTAATGTCGTGGGGGGTCAGCCTGTCAGTGCTTAGACCATACACAGCACACTGCATCAAATTGGTCTGCATGGCTGTCATCCCACAAGAAAGACTCATCTAAAGATGCCAATGATACCAATATGATAATGACCTCAATCACACCTCCAAGACGACCACTGCCTTGCTAAAGAAAATGAGAGTAAAGGTGCTGGACTGGCCAAGCATGTCTCCAGATACCCTACAGAGCACCTGTGGGGATCCTTAAATGAAAGGTGGAAGAGCACAAGGTCTCTAACATCCAACAGCTCTGTGATGTTGTCATGGAAGAGTGGATGAGGAATCCTGTCTCAACCTGTAATGCTCTAGTGAACCTCATGCACAAGAGAGTTAAGGCATTGCTGGAAAATAATGGTGGCTACACAAAATATTGACACTTTGGGCACAATTTGTCCATTTTCATGTAGCGGTGTACTCACTTTTATTGACAGCAGTTAAGACATTGATTGGTGTGAGTTGAGTTATTTTGAGGCTACACCAAATTTACACTGTTATACACTGTTACACAAGCTGTGCACTGACTACTTGCATTGTATTAAAATGTCACATCTTCTGTGTTGTCCCATGAAAAGATAAAGTACAATATTTACAAAAAATGTGAGGGGTGTACTTACTTTTGTGAAATACTGTACACATTAAACATGTTTTAATAAATTAAACCAACAACAAAAGCCAATGAGTCACAAAATTAAACTAGTACCAAGATTACTCAGATTAATTTATACCGGAAATTAAATAATGGTGCAAAACAAAAATAATAAAAAATAGTAATACAGGTAAAAATGAATATTTTATTAAAGTATAATTAGAACAATAAACATTATACACACAAATAATGCAGCAATAAGGGCAAAAATTACATGACACAATTTCAATACCGGATAATTAGTATGCATTCGTTTATATGTATATTTGTACCATGACATTAGTATGCTTGATAAGAAAGGACATAATTGCAAAATAATTGATATCAATATATGATAAATACTGAAGTGCAAACAAACAATTTGTCATGTATTTTTTAGATATGTTAAATTAATAGTTTTCATACAAAATCATATGAAAATTATACTTGGAATTGGTGAAGTACAAAGTAATAGTGTATTTAATTGGGTTTTCCAGATTTTGTAACATTCAATATTTTTTGGAATTACAACAAAAGGCATATATCACTGAGCTATATAAATGTGTGTCAAATTCTGCATGTAATACATTTTGCTGCAGATTTTTGTGTGGATTTGCAGGCTAGTTTCACAGCATTTATGTGTCCAACACCTGTGTGACCAGCACATTACAGAAAAGTAATTTCAGTCATTCAGTATAAACATTACTGTTTCAGGCCGCTAGCAGAGCTAATAGAGATCTTGAAAACTGGTCTTGCTATGTTGTTTATAGTTATATCCGTATAAAGACATTTTGTGACTTTGTTTTAAGGCAGTCTGCAGTTATCCAGATCTGAAAAACATATTCAAAAGTGCCCTGTAAAACGCATCCAACATGCACCCAAAGTGTGCTGCGTGTTTGATGCGTTTTTGCTGCAGCAGAAACGCACTCTATGGTTTTAAATAGGGCGTCGGCTGCATCAAATGGGTCAAGAATTGACATGTCAATTCTTTGAACAGATCTGAAAGACGCATCAGAAAGATGCATGTAAACATGCATCGGTGTCTTTTACATTGAAAGCAATGTAAATCACACTGCATATTGTTAGATGCATGTTTGGGTCCGTTCTCACATCCAAACACGCATCTAAGAAACTCCGCATGAACATCCTCTTACTGTATTAAAGGTCATTCCTCCCTATTCTCTTACCTTGTTTCTAATTCTACTTCAATCAACGCAAATATCAGACTGGAACAAAAAGTATTCTAAGACGTGAATCACTTATTTGGGAGCCAAAGGCAGGAATTTTTGGCACTATTATGGGTTATGTTTTAATCCTGAGCCACTCAAATTCCACATAAATATCCGTTAACAGATGTTAGTAGATAATTCAATATGTCGCATTAAATGGAGTCACCTTCATGAGGCTAAAGTGAAAAGTCTCCAGAAAGACTGGATGATTTTGCAGCAAATTTAAAGGGGTTACCTGGGAGTTTAAAGATTTCATAGAACACTATAAGAGTATGTTCACGCGACGTCTTGCGGTATGTACCTGTGCACAAAGCTAGACGCCATGTGTTCAGAAGAACGTGCCCCCATCTAGCCTCATTCCCATTCATTATCCCCGCCGCGTATACACCAGAAAGAAGTGACATGTCACTTCTTTCTGCCGGCGTTCAATATGCGGCAGGTTAAATGGCAGGTAATCTTATGAGAGCTGTGATTACCATAATTACAGGACATATTTTGGGGCGCACTGCAGCGCAATTAGGCCACAAAATATGTCCTGAAAGACGTCGTGTGAACATACTCTAAAAGTATATGTATGGAAAAATAAAGATATTCCACTACCTTCATGTGTTTCTTTTTTCTCTTTTGACTCCTTATTCGTCTATCATAAGATCCACTTTTTGCAGTGGAACTTCCTGCTTGTGGGAGTGTCAGTAGATCTCTAGCATCTCTTTTCTACAACTCAGAATGCAATGCAATATAGGACTTCCCTCCACAGTTATTACTGCTAGTGTCTATGTGCTGACATAAGAGTGTGTCCCCCCAGCTCTGTACTTGCAGTCATGATAATAAAGATAGCTAGGACTCATGGGTCACTATGTAAACTGTACAGATCTGCAGCTATCATTTTAATGACAGCAGTATATAACCCTTCAGTTCTGAACTGCTGTCCTCTGCTCCCATTACTGTTAGATAGTTCTGCCAGCAGGACTTAAAAATAAACAGTTCCCTCTCCCCCGTAATAACTTAAATGTACTTACTTCTATTCACTTTCAACTACAGGCTGACAAGTGTGACTGCAGCCTGATTGTTCTCTGCTCAGGTCACACCCACTACAGGGGAGTGTTCTTGTGCTGAGCCTGGTTTCAAAGCACACTCACTGAGTGTGATGTTTGCCTGGTTCAGCACAGCAGGACAGGTAAATCATTTTTAATAAGTGTGAATTATAAAGTTTAACTCCTTAAGCCCCAGCCCTGAAAAGGCCTTAATGACCAGCACACTTGTTTAGTTTTTCCCTCATTACACTTCAATAGTGATAACTTTTTTATTTTTTCAGTTTTTTTTTTATTATTCTACTAAATAACTTGTTAGATTAATTCTACAGGTTATTGGTCATGTGGATACCTAATATGTGTAGGTTTTTGGGGTTTTTTTGTGCAATGAAGGCAAAATAATTTAGTATTTAGTATTTAGTATTTATTTAGATTTTATTGTTTTATTTATTTTTCTCTACACTTTTTTTTTTACTTTTTTTTTAATACCATGAAGGGATAACTATTTTACTTTTTTCTTTTTACACCTAAAGATGTATTAGTATATTCATACATGCTAATACAGTAGACTCTGTGACAGTATGACACAGGCAGCAGTCAGAGCAGCACATAGTTTGCCCTGACTGCAGATTTGTTATATAGACAGCCTTGGGGCTACTCTCGGTCCCCATGGCTGACTGTCCAGACATTCCCCGGGCTCCATCGGGTCACCAGGAGTCCTTATCATCTGACGGAACAAGGGAATGTCCTTTGATTATGCAGTGGTCCCAAGCCATAGCAATCAAAGGGTTAAGCGCCGGGGATCAGGATCAGAGGTTTCCTCCGCTTCCCGGTGCTCACAGAGACTGCTCAAGAAACAGAACTGTTAAAGGGGTTTTCCCAGGACGTGCCTTATCTGCTTAGAAGCAAATGTAAACAAGCCAAGCTGATCTAAGAGAGAGAGAGAGAGACACACAGCCAGAGCACAGAGCCATGCATAAGGGATCGTGTGAAATGTTCACTCAAATAATCAAACTACAACTAGTGGATTCTGTATACAAAAGACAACACCTTTTCTCCACAGCAGCTTGAAAGCTTCTTCATGTTCCCTGTCATCAGATAAAGCAGGGATCTACTCAGATAATCACACTACAACTAGTGGATTCTGTATACAAATACAACATATTTCTACCCGGTGCCTAGAAAGCTTCTTCAGCTCCCTTTCATCAGATAAGACGTGTTATCTGCGCAAGCCCGGCCAGCAGCTCTTGTCAGGTCGCATCTAATAGAGGCTTTTAAGTAACTAAGGGCAGGTAAGGCAGCCTGTAGCTCTCTCAGACTGCAATTTTTGTAATCACATATATTTAGAAAAGTGATTAAATACCCATTTTGGAGGATCCCACGTCAACATTACATTGTGGCAAAACCCCTTTAAGTACAGCTCTGTTCCTAGCGCAGCTGCAAAACCCCTCTATCTGCAGCGACGTCTTTTGACATCTCTGCAGATTAATGACCTGCAACAATTTCCACTAAAAGACTCCGGACAGTCATTAATGGGTTAATATAATACAGTTGTGAGCCCTATAACAAATAAGAAGATAGTCCCGGAAAACCCCTTTAACTTATTTCTAGCCTTTTACACATTTTTATGTAGGAATGAGTGTAGATAGCTGACTAACCTTTTACAGTTGCATCCAAGTAACATGTGCAATGTGTGTGGATCGTAACAGGCACCCGTAAGAATCCTACATGTACAACTGCTTATTAGTTTTGTGTAGGCTAATGAATCTTATTGTTTGTTGCCTAACTGTATATTTTCCAGCATCCCAGAGGTTGTAGCTAAGGAAGGTTAGTGACAGCAGAATATAAGATGAATTGGATCTTCATTACTATCACGGTCTCAAAGGTTTTATACGTATTCTCTTGACCATTTATTTACTGGTATTATAGTGCATTATATGTGACATGTTTGTCAAAGCAGCATAATGTTTTTATTATTATGTTTCTACTATTTTTGCCACTGTTTTATTATTATTTTGTTTATTTTCAACTGATAAGAAAGCACTGCATTTTACGCGGTGTTTGCAGTGCTTTGTATATTATTTTAAGCATGCTTTTAAATGTGAAGCATATTACAGACTTGCAGAAGTAACAACTTTGTAGTACAGTATTTTTATTGTAATAGCACAACATCTACATGGAGACAGTACAGTAACTTGCCTTTCGGTCTATCTGCATATTGTTAATTTGCATCAGTCTGCAGTCTGTGTTTTCATTTGCATTCTTAAAGCTGCCATAAACCACAGCATGTATTTCTGTTTACACACTATGGACTGCAATAAATTGCATCCTTTAGTTGCTGTTTCTGTTCATACACTGCAGGCTGCGATAAACCCCAGCATGTATTTCTATTCATACATTATAGACTGCCATAAATTGCACCATGCAGTTGGTTTTTCTGCTCATTCATTGCAGGCTGTGATAAAAGCAGCCTGCAGTTTATTCATGTTAAAACCATGTTCACACAATTAATTTTCCATCAGAATCCGCAACAAAATTCCAGGGCAATATCATTGGGTTTCTGAAACAGATTGTTACCTTTAAGCTATATCTACACAGTGACGTTAAAATACCGTCGGAAATCCGCACAAAAAAAACCACAGTTGGATTTCAATCCCGTACAATGAGGGCTACGGGAATCCAACGGGAATCTGGTGGAGGATAGAACATGTACTGTCTTCCACCAGACAACTGGCAGTTTCCATAGAAAATCAGTGCTGTCTAGACGACAGCATAGATTTTCGGTTGAGGTTTACACAGCACTGGATACAGTTGACTTTTTTCGTCAGATTCTGAAAACTGAATCCGCCGTAAATCTGATGAAAACCAATGCTGTGTAGACATAGCCTTACCTTTCCACAAACTTAGTAACAGGGTTTTTCTCACCACAATGATTAGCTTTAAACATGTAGATAAAGGTAAACTAAGACTATTCGCAAATACATTGCTGTTCTAATTTTGGCCTCTTTTCAGAGTTAAAGCAGTTCTTATCTCCTGCTTGTTTACACCAGCTACTGTATTTACCGACCACCTCTCTCTGCTCTATCAATGGCATGTCTGGTGACCTCACTACCTGCTTTGTCTTATCAGCAGGATGGGAGTTTCTCACTCCCTGCTCTTATCTTTCTACAAATTTTTTTTTTAAATTAACCCTTAGTTTTACTGACCTGAAAGAAGCCTTGTACCTTGTGTCACTTAATAGAGTAATTTATCAGATAACAATGTGTCTTGGCAGCATGTAAGCTTTTCTCTCTTACTAGAAGCTGACAAATAAAGTTCTGCAATTTACACTTATAGCTAGATATCATGTTTGGACAGTGTTACTATTTTATACAATCCCTCCATCAATAATGTCTATGTAACAGGCACAGCTAGGAATAGGAGCTAGCAGAGCTAAAATGTCATTCACTGCTATATAGCCTCCCATAGCCTGAACAGGTTGTGGGAGCCTAAATAGGCTGTGAGGAGTGAAACAGCCAGACAGGTAAATTACTTTAAACACTCAATGTGCTAACCACACAGACATTTCTAGCATATACATCTTCCAATAGAGTATTGTGAAATCCAGTAATGCCAGTTCGGGCAGACGAAATTGTGGCAAGTAATCGCAGGAAAATCAAAAAAACAATCATCCTTGTGAGGCAAAGGGCTTATAATTGGTTGTACAATTTTCCTGCCATCACCCCCAAAATTCGGGTCCAGCCAACCTTAACCCTACAGCAACCCTATCCTTAACCCAACCCTAACCAGGAGAGACACACAGTACGGGAAGACACACAGTAGGGGGAGCCATATGGTATGGGGAAAGACACGATGTGAGGAGTCATACAGTATGGGAAGAGACACAGTATGGGAAATCATACAGTACGGGCAGAGGGTACAGTATGAGGAGAGACACACTGTGGAGAGGACACATTAAGAGGAGCATTACAGTATGAGGAGAGGACACAGTATGGGGAGAGACACAGTCAAGGGAGAGAACACAGTATGGGAAGTGATACAGTGTGGGGAATGGCACAATATGCTCTATATTTGGATTATAAAACGCACCACCATTTTCCACCCAAAAAATTGTGTCTTATAGTCCGAAAATATGGTAATTGGGACAAGCTAAATGCTTTTACAAAAGGAGATTGACTTTTGTGGTGGCGAAGAATTCTGAATGGGACTGCTTTTTTTTTGCTCTCCCCTGATCCTCTGCTAAGCACTATGATGATGCTTAGACAGGTTACTATTGCAGCTTTGGGAGTGAGCGCAGCGAACGGAGGAACGTGCTGATGTGACAATCTAGAAGAAGGTTTGTTCTGCCCATCCAGGAAAAGAAGAAGAGGCCTCTATTTTAAGATTTAGAAGTAGCAAGAGAAGGCAGAAGGCTTGACGTGGGACATCCTCTGCAATAGAGGATAAGGCTTGATCTGACTCACCTACCACAAAGCAATATCAAAAATGAAAACATGGTGATCCATGCATTGTCGAAGCATGCTATAAGCACAATACTTCACTATTCACAGGAGAAATAAAGCAGTGAGCGAAGGTCCCAGCTCCTCATGAACTCATGTGTATGTCAGCCCTGCTATATGTTCTATCAATCTACACAATAGTATCAATCATTCATAAGCGAATCCAGCAATAATTTCCATAATATGCAGAATTCTTTGCATCCACAGCTTTATGAGGATATTGTACCAAAAACAATATAAAATGTAACTTTTACTGTCTCAAAGATAAAAATACCTATCAATCAGAGAGATATATTCTTATACCTCCATGTCTATATTGATTACAGATGGATCCAGATGTCCATCAGGAGGACCTCTGTATACTTCTGTAATCAATATAGACATGGGGGAGTATGTAAGTATAATGTGCAGACCTCTTTGTATCTTGGCTTGGTGAGTACACTTTTTCCTGCATTAACAGGTGTTTCTCGACTTTGGAGTCACCAACCTGAATTATATATTAATTGAAGAATATATATATAAGATAATTTTTGGGGGCGTTTTGTGTAAACTGTACACCATCTGTAAACTGTAAAACATCTATATGCAGGTATTCATGGTGTCTTGATATGGATAGACGCTCTCGCCTATTATTGAACCAGAAGTGAAGGTGCATGAATGCCCCCTCCCCTCCCTTTTCATCCGGATATTTACCTAGGCTCTATATGCTTTGGTAAAACATATGTCGTGTATATTTATGTTCTGCACTGATTGGCCACATATTTGTTGTGAATATTCTTTTTCTCTCCCAGTTTCCCAGTGCATGTAATTTTATCTACCTGATGAACCCACAACAACAAGTGGGGGAAACACGTCAGAGTTTCTTGAGGTGAACTCTTGTAATGCAACTTTATACAATTTACTTTCAATTATTTGTAAAGATTTGGAAAAGAAAAAATGGACCCGGCACGCGTATGGTAAAAAAAGCCCGAGCTAGAGGCTTTTAATTAAAAATAGCTTTTATTCTTAAAAATGCAAAGAAGTTACCACTGCAAAATTAAAAACAAAACAGATTAAAACTTGACGTGTTTGGCGCGAGGACCCGCGCTTCATCAGATACTTCTAGCTCGGGCTTTTTTTACCATACGAGTGCCGGGACCATTTTTTCTTTTCCAATTGGCGTCTATCTCCCACCGGATCACCGAACGGAGCATCAGTGACCAGCGGCTGCCGTACTAAGGGCTACGGAATATAAATAGCCCTGTAAACGCATATGAGTGTTGTGCCTCTATATTAAGAGCGCAACATTCAAAGGTGAGAGTCCAACTCTTATTCATCACTTCACACATTTTTTACAGTATAACACTATTGTGCGCCCCCTCTTTTCTTTTTTCCTTTTGCATTTGTAAAGATTTGCTATAATCTCATTCTGACTCTACCCTGGCATTTATTTGAGCAAAGGTGTTTTTTTGTTTTGTGCTGTGCAATGGTAGGCTTACCACAATGGCAGGCCTGAGATGTGGATCCTCTGGACCACCACAAGCGGCGGTATATGCCGTGCCAGGGAACAGAATCTAAGTAGGCTTGGTATTCATCAGAACCTGCCGCAAGACAGGTTGGGCTTGCTGCAGCGGGACACTACCAGGTCGCTTCCCCGGATGTGACTTGCTTGCGGTGGCAACCAAGGTGCAGTGTGGTACAAAATCGTGAAGCAAGCTCGTAGTCGGGGATAGGCAGGAAGGTCAGGACAGGCAGAAAAGGTTTGTGATCGAGGGACGGAGGCAACTGTGTACGGAATAACAAGAACAAATTTAAGGAATGCTTTCTCACAAGGCACCATTGATCTGGCAAAGGAAGAAAGGAAGAGGCAGAGTTAAATAGGGTCAGTGTCCAGCAAAGACCAATCACCAGGGTGCTGGCCCTTTAAATCTAGCAAGAGCTGCTGCATCCCGCAGGCAGAGAACGAGGAGCGAGGTGAGGTGAGTATATGGAGCCGGGATCAGTGTGGCAGATGTACGAGTGCGCCCACAACCCACAACATAGGTAGCGTGCATACTCATAACATGATGACTGTATTCCCTAACAATTGCTCTACTTTTGCTATATAGTGGTTTCCCCATTGCGTATTCATCTTGAGCTTGAGGCAAATCGTAGGGCTTTCTTGAGGGACAGGTTCCCGGTTGGGGTCGCCCTTATTGGGGCGGTTACCCCAAAATTGTAAAGTATTTCTTTAGATAGGAATGAGGGTAAGGATAGTGTTTTTTTCATAATATTTAGAATAGATCTGTATTTTTATTTTTGTGACAGTAAAAGTTCAGTTTTATATTGTTTTTGGTACGATATCCTCATACTGGTCATCTGAAGTTCGTTGGAGGTATTTACATACGCATATCTAGGGGTGGGTTCTCTTATAACAATTAACCCTTGTTGGTTGTTTCATCCACAACTTTAATAAACTTCTATTATGTAGAGACTTCTGCCGCTGTTTTTACATACTACAGCAAACGATCCGTACATCTAAAAGCATGAACTCTGCAAGTTACAAGCAAGACTTTTAATGTATTCATGAGGCATTTCTTGCCATGATTAACGAGCAAACACAGGTGTTGTATCTTCATTGAAGTTTATTAAAATTGTGGATGCAAAAAATTATTCATATTATGGAATGATTATATGAATGGTTGATAGCATTCTGTGGATGGATAGAACACATAGCAGTGTTAATATACACAAATGATCCATGTATTTTCACCATTATCTCTTACTTTTGAATACATCTTTCAATTCATACGGTCCATTGCTTTTATTCTCCATTTATACACTATACACTGACATAATTCACAGCCTGCAGCCTATTATTTCTTCTTTATCATTTGTTTTTTATGCATACACTACATACACCAAGCCTTAAACTACAACCTGCTCTGTTTCTCCATTCATAAAAGATAATAAGCAACAGACTAGATTCTGCAGTCTTCCTTTCCATTCATACACCATAGACATCAATAAACTACTGTATGTGCTAATTTATTTTCATTCCTACATCATAGGGAGCCATACATTGCAATCTATACATCCCTACATTGCAGGTTGCCATAAACCACAGCTTACAGTCTGTCTCCCCATTCAGACAGCATAGCATATAATAAAGGCAACCTGCAATCTTTATGTATATAAGTGGCATGAATCTACTTTCTTCTACCTCAAAGTATCAGAATATAAGGAATAGGTCACATACTGCTGTGTTTGGTTTGGTCAAACTTGAAAAAAAAAAAATAATAAGTTCAGTGCAACCATCCAATACCATTTCTGGTTTCCTAGGTTACCTCTATGTTGTGGAAAGTAAAGTGACGTTGTCCGTCTTTACTTCCAAAATGTAGGGTAACCTGAGAAAACCAGAAGTGACATGGAATATCGCACTAGATGTGATGCCACAGGGGGAGTGACGCAAAGCCTAAAATAATTCGGGACACGCAAGTTAACCCAAAAAACCTAACTCTAATCCTAAACTGAAGTTTGGGTTAGGTTAGATTTTTGCCGATTTTCAAAAATATTCAATTCAGACCAACTCGAATCAAAGTGCTTGGATTTAGTCAAATTTGACATCAACCCAAAATCCAAAATGCAACATTATATTAGAAGAAACTTGTTGACTATTTTCTTTGTGTTGAATGATGCAAGCCACAAATACTGCATCCTTTTTTTCTGGTCTTTGAAGGAAGGAGCATTTGGCTCACTAATCTACCAAACATGCAGTTTATTAGTAATTTCTGTTGAATTATCTGGATTGACAATATTCAGGTTTTCCTTCATTGAGCGTGGGAACTATTTGGGTATTTTAACAAAGCAAACAGTGTTCACAGAGTCCTAATTGTATACTGTTTGACAAAAGAAGAAAAAAGCCTAGCAACGTAAAGGCTGCCTTTATGAAAATGAAACTGGTTGCAATGACGCCACTAAAATGTGTAGAGGCTAAAGTTTATAAGGTAGGTGTATGTTTCTATACATAAATAATAAGACACATGCACTCTTTGAAGGTGTTGGAAAACAACTAATTTAATTAAATGGTATTGGTACCCTTGTAACCGATATTATACATATTTTCTTACACATATTGTAATGCATCCACACAATGCAGTGCCAATAGAAGAAGTGAAATATGTATCTGCTGCCCCTGTCTGGTGATGTCTGCACACTGCAAACCCTACAGCGCTGAGCCAGGCTAGCTCTCAGGGACAAATTACCAGGGGAATTCTTACCATCTAACTGTGAAAATTCTTTACAACGTGAACACAGCACAAAATGAAGGTCATTTATGAAAGAGCAGATAATAGGAGACAAGGTTTATACATAACTGCCTGGATGTGCACTATTAACACATTTTTAAAGAGCCGCATTGTGATTGTCGGTATAGCCCTACTGAATATCCTCCTGAACTTGCTTTTCATGATTGCTGCTCTTCCTGGAAACACAAAATCCAGCTTATTATCACATTCACTTCTATCTTTACAGTTTCTCCAAAAATGCTGCTTTTTCAATGCTTTGTATTAAACATCCAGAGAAGCATTCAAACTTCTATTATGTAGCTCTCATTTCATAGGTCTGAATTTTTTATTAACATGTCAGCACAATCAAATGTATAGCAGAGATCACTTTAAAGGCATAATCCGGGCAAAACAAATGAACTGTGTTTTGTCCAGTGCATGCTCATGGACACATAGATTCAAACAACTCCAAATACAGGATCTCTGTGTCACATAACACATCCTGAGACCCTTCATTAGACATAACACAGTATATTTTGCCCAGAGAACATGTAAAAATATTCTTCAGATCCCTCCAGAACATAAAGTCGTAGAAATATTTCTCACATCTTTCCTTATGAATAACTGTGTAAGTGGACATTCACATGCTAAGTAAAATTGACTTGTGTAATCCAGACAGATTCTGCCGTAGAAAACCGTGTTGACCAATGCGTTTTAAAGAAGTATTTTTTAACTAAAGTAGATGCTTATTGCATGTGGATTTAGGGCCAAATGTATGAACCTGTTTAGGTCTAAAACTCACTTTTTTGCCCATAGGTTTGTCACGGCGCACGTTTCCGCCGTGAAGCAGCAAGGCACGGTAGGGGTTAATCCCTCTAGTCAGTCGACACACCCAGGGAGAAGCTGGGCTGATGAGCTTAGGAGTGACAGCTCAGCTCCTAATCAAGTCAGAGGGTGTGTCGCACTGGCCAATAGGAGGGCCCAGAGGCCGCACCAATCGTCTGCTGGGACAGGCTCTGGGTTCCTCATTTAAACTCCCTCACTTCTCTCAGTCTTTGCCTGAGAAAGGTTTCCCCTTGCTACTTCCTGTGTTGCCTGTTGGTATTTGCTCTCCTGATCTCTGACCTTGGCTCGCTTCCTGACCTCGCCTTTGCCTCTGATTTTTTACTGCGCTCCTGACCGTGTTTGGACCCCGGCTTCCTTTTTGACTATTCTTTTGGCTTACATTTCTTGGCATATACGTTCCTGTACTGTGACTGACCCGGACTGTTGGACTTGACTTTCCCTGACGGCCCTGCACTTAGCAGCGTAGGAGCTGTTGTCCAGTTGGGGTCTGCCGCCTAGGGCAGCAAGCCAAGTAGGCAGGGACAGTGGGCTGGGTGGCAGTAAGGGCCCACTGCACCTCCTCTGACGTGACAAGGTTACTATGTATGAGAACTGTTTAGGTCTAAAACTCACTTAATAATAATAGTAAAGAAAAAAATATGGTTGGATCAAAAGGGTTGGTGATCCACAGCTGTATACAGATATATGCTGAGGTTAGAGGAAGAAATATGGAAATATGAATCTCACTCTAGTTAACCTTACTTGGTCTATCTATCTCAACAGACCTATCCTTAAACTCCTCGCCTTGAAAAGAACCTTTGCCCCTTAGGGCCACATGTATGATAACTGTTTAGGTCTAAATCTCACTTTTTTGCCCATAGAAACGATCAAACCTATTGTTTTGGACTAATGTTTTGGGCAAGTATTGCTTGAGGATTTCAGATATCCCCATTAACATCAATAGTAAATTTGCATGCGTTTTCTGCATGGAATACGACCAATGAATGAGCCTGTTCAAAGTTTTTTTACTGCGTGTCAATTTTGAAAACCGCACGCCAAAAATATGCGTTGTATAAGCTAAAATGTTTATTTTCTATTGAAGTCAATGGGAATCAGTTCCTTCAGTTTCAATTGAGGATTTTAAGTTGGAATCCATGTGGAGTCCGACTTGAAATCTTTGTCGTGTGGACATAGTCTTATTAGTTACATTTACTTACATGACAAACCTGCATTAGGAAATGAAAACCTAAAAAAAATACAACTTTGTCCTGCAGAATCTAATCTGCCATATAAACTCAGAAACATCTCTACATGTGGAACGTATGCATGAAAGAATTTATTAAGATGTAATAAATCCTTTGAAATTTTCTAGTTTAGAGCTGATCCCTCATGTCTATAAACCATATTCATAAGGAAAAAACATAAAAATATTGTCCACCTAATTGTACAAATTTTTTTTATTGATAATAAGCTACTTCTCCAATTATAAAATAAAAATAAAAATTTACTCACATTTCTACTTACCACATTTCTGAGATGATAAATCTCTACCGCTCAAACCATTTCCATGGTTTCACAGGTTCTAATTTCAGAATAAATTGGGATAGGGCAAAGGTTCTTTTCAAGGCGAGGAGTTCAAGGATAGGTCTGTTGAGATAGATAGACCAAGTAAGATTGACTAGAATGAGATTTATTTTTTCATATTTCTTTCTCTAACCTCAGCATATATCTGTATGCATCTGTAGATCACCAACCCTTTTGGTCCAACCATTTTTTTTCTTTACTATTATTATAGCATGATGTCTATAGAGTTGGTCTGCGTATTAGTGCATATGCTTTGAACTGGAATTTTTTTGTACTGGAACTGGAATTTTTTATAGGTGTCTATAAATATTATGGGCCACATGTATGAAAACTGTCTAGGTCTAAAACTCTCTTTGTTGCCCATAGAAACCAATCAGAGTGCCCCTTTCATTTCATATAGGGCTTTGGAAAATGAGAGAGGTAGCTATGGGTAACAAAGTGAGTTTTAGACCTAGACAGTTTTCATACATGTGGCCCTATGTTTTAATCATACCTTTTGTTAGTAGAATCTTCACTTTTTGGATTAGTGGTCAATATGGTACCAGCTACTTTTCAGTTGCATGATAGTCACTTTTCTTGGTACTAATATGCAGTATTATATGTTTTCATGTATACATATGGCTTAATTTTTTTTTAACTTTTTTGACCATTTAGGTTTTAAGTTAACCACAGATGTAGCAAACTTTAACTTGACATTGAACCAATTATCAAAACACAGCTATAATGTAGCACAATGTGCCACTCATGATTGCTATATCTATAGTTGCATCAAGGCTTGGGTTAAAAGACAACACATGTCAATTAATGTTATAGTTTTAGGTCATGCATTTCAGAATGTAATAATGAAGTACAAACCCTAATACAGAGGTTCCTCTACCTATAATATAAATACTTACGTGCAACCATATTGAAACCATAACTCTATGGAATACTGGTAATTGGTTCTAAAGGAATAATATGTTACCCAACATAATGCACAATAAAGATTAAAGAAAATGATACAGATATCCAATACAGATAAAGCACATTTAACAGAAAAAGCTGCTGGAAGCTGGACATTTTTTGGGGGGGACAGGAGAATCTTTGGATCATGTACTTTGTATACAATGTACTACAAAAAAGTAAATTGGGCCTACTCCTTTTGCCCAAAGGAAGCACTCCTGCTACATATAAAGAGTAGAACAGAACATGTAGTACCACACTCTACTGTATAAAGATGCTACTATACCGCCAATCACTGCATGTGCTCCCTAATACAGAGATTTTACAATAATAGTGTTGTTTTATGATCATTAGTTGGCTCTTCCAGCTAATTATATGTGCTGTAGATTGTGTCTTTGACATTTTATAGTGAGTGTGGTGTTAAGATACAGTATGCTAGAATGACCATTGTATGTTGTAAATTATATCCTGAGACCATTGTAACATGAGGGACCACTGTATGTATTTATCTTGTACTTACTGTTTTGCTGAAGATCAGGATAACACATGCCCTACTGTGAGGAAGCTCTGGAACCAGGATATACAGACAAGGAAAGAAAGACCATGAGCCCTAGTGCCAGGACGGTGGCAACTGGATGGTGGTCCCTCCACTGGTAAGGTGGAACACTAAACAAGACAGACAGACAAACAAAGTAAAGAATGGTCAGCAGAAAAAGGTCAAAACCAGAGATGGCAACCAAGGTACAGAAGCATCAGGCAAGAAACGGAGGTCAAGAAAACGGGCACAGAGGTCAGAAATGTAAGCAAATAAACAGGTAAGAAACTGCCAGCTCATTACAAGAGATTTTCTCAAGCACTGTCTCAGAGCACAAATATTTGTTTTAAGGGATGCAAGAGTCTGGTTCCAGGGTGTGATTGGATCAACCCTCTGACATCCAGACCATACAAAACACAGACTGGCAGAAAGAAAGATGAGTGGTGAAAGCAGCTGTCAATCACCACTCAACCAAAATGATCTGTAGGCCAGAACTAGAGAACTAGAGCTAACCTGTCAGACAGCACTGGAATCAGACTGACTTCAGACAAGTGTAAAGAAAGCATATAATACAACTAGTGTTGAGCGATTATTATCGACAAAGTTGAAATCGGCACAGTTTTTATGGTGATCAGATTTTTTAGATCATGCGATAATTTAGGTTAAAATCTGTGCAAACATTATTAAGATCGCGCCATTTTCGGCGCTTCCTGTAATTTTGGCGGCCAGCAAATCAGATTACAGAATAGAGCGGGGAGATGTTTTGGGGCGACGTCATGACTGGGATGTATATGGTTTCGATTGACTGGAAAAATCCATGACCTCGTTTTTTCATAGAACAGTGTTTCCTGTTCAGCCTCAGTGTCTCTCAGCGTTCAGAGCAGAAGGATGTGTTGCTCTGCTTGTGTCCAAACAGCTCAGCGAAATTATTATATTTCTTCACAGAGGAAACCTCTACTATTAGCTGTGACCTTACAATTTAGTTAGATTAGAGATTGGAAGATTTTATATAGTTAGGTAGAGAAATTTTTAAAGGAGCATCTACCACTGTAAAGTCACGAGGGGGGTGGGGAGCGGAGGGGGGGCCCGCGGGCGAACACAGACAAGCTCTATAAAAGGGAAAACTGGATAAAGTTCACCAGACTTAGTGTAGACATGCAATAGCTTTATTATTAACAGTTTTCTATTGAAATATTTCTGGATATTGGGCAGCCTGAACTTATAGGGGTACACATCTTTTCTAGTAACTGCAGGTCTCTTTGTTAGGTGCAAAACTCCACTTTTATTATCAGTATACATTTCAGATAGGTTTTAAATTTTTTAAATTTTGCCCATTCCACTTTGTTGATATATCCACCTTGTACTTAAATTAGAATCCAGCAAGTCAGCACAGATTGATAGGTGCCAAAAATACCTTGTAATATCCGAAAAAAATTTCAGATACGTGTTTTTTTACTTTGGCGCACTACAGCTTTGTTCATTGAGGCCCCTTGCACTTAAATGTGAAATACTGCAATTTGTAGTCAGCACAGGTTGATAGGTGCCCAAAAATACCTTTTATTATCCGAATACATTTAGATACGTGTTTTTTCACTTTGGCGCACTACAGCTTTGTTCATTGAGGCACCTTGCACTAAATGTGAATACTGAAATTTTTTTTAGTCACCACAGGTGAATTGATAGGTGCCAAAAAATACCTTTTATTATCCAAAATACTTTTCCCAGATACGTGTTTTTTCACTTTGGCGCAGGCCAGCTTTGTTGATAGATTACTTTGCAGCTAAATTTGAATACAGCAATTTTGTAGTCACCACAGCTGAATTGATAGGTGCCAAAAAATCCCTTTTATTATCGAATACATTTACAGATACGTGTTTTTTGCACTTTTGCCAGTCCGATTTGTTGATAGAGACACCTTGCAGCTAAATTTTAATACATAAAATTGTGCAGTTACCACTGGTGAATTGATAGGTGCCAAAAAATATCTTTTATTATCCGAATACATTACAGATACGTGTTTTTTGACTTTGGCGCACTACAGCTTTGTTCATTAAGGCACCATGCACTTAAATGTGAATACTGCAATTTTTAGTAAACCACAGGTGAATTGATAGGTCCCAAAAAAAAATACCTTTTATTATCGAATACATTTCAGATACGTGTTTTTTCACTTTGGCGCAGGCCAGCTTTGTTGATAGATTTACTTTGCAGTTAAATTTGAATACAGCAATTTTGTAGTCACCACAGGTGAATTGATAGGTGCCAAAATACCTTTTATTATCCGAATACATTACAGATACGGGTTTTTTGCACTTTTGCCCAGTCCAGATTTGTTGATAGAGCCACCTTGCAGTTAAATTTGAATCCAGCAATTGTGTAGTTCCCATGGTGAATTGATAGGTGCCAAAAATACCTTTTATTATCTGAATACATTTCAGATACATGTTTTTTAACTTTGGCGCAGTCCAGCTTTGTTGTTTGATCTACTTTTCATTTAAATTTGTATACAGCAATATTGTAGTCACCACAGGTGAATTGATAGGTGCCAAAAATACCTTTTATTATTCGAATACATTACAGATACGTGTTTTTGGCACTTTTGCCAGCCCAGATTTTGTTGATAGAGCCACGTTGCAGTTAAATTTGAATCCAGCAATTGTGTAGTTACCACTGGTGAATTGATAGGTGCCAAAAAATACCCTTTATTATCTGAATACATTTCAGATATGTGTTTTTGACTTTGGCGCACTACAGCTTTGTTCATTGACGCAGCTTGCACGTAAATCTGAAAACAGCAATTTTATAGTCACCACAGGTGAATTGAAAGGTGCAACAAATACAGTGTATTATACAAAAAACTAACAGATACGTGTTTTTTGATTTTGGCGCACTACAGCTTTGTTCATTGACGCAGCTTGCACGTAAATCTTAAAACAGCAATTTTATAGTCCACAGGTGAATTGAAAGGTGCAAAAAAATCCCGTGTATTATACGAAACATAACAGATACGTGTTTTTTGACTTTGGCGCACTACAGCTTTGTTCATTGACGCAACTTGCACGTAAATCTGAAAACAGCAATTTTATAGTCACCACAGGTGAATTGAAAGGTGCAAAAAATACCGTGTATTATACGAAAACATAACAGATACGTGTTTTTTGCACTTTTGCCAGTCCAGATTTGTTGATAGAGGACACCTTGCAGTTAAATTTGAACCCAGCAATTTTCTTTTGATTAGAGGGATTTGAGAATAGCTGTGATTTGCCTTCTTTTAAAAAGGGGATTTTCCCAAAACTATTCCATACCTTATCAAATTTTTTATATTTCTGGACATGGAGCGAATGCAGGTGGTAAGCGAGCAAAGAGGGGGGTAGCACATGGAGGTAGAGGTAGGGAGAAGGTCCCTCTTTCCAGTGCTGGCGACAACACGCATGCCAGCGGATCGTCAGTTGCAGGACCGTCAGGCCTGTCATCGCTGGGTCAGGACCCCGTGAATCTCAGTACGAACAGCGTCGCCATCTGTCCTTCAGTGTTTTAAAGCAACCTGCATCCAGCAGTTTACCTCCTCGTCCTCCCCGTCCGGCCATAAATGTCGTCATCAGCATCATCAGCATCCCTCCAACATGAAAGCAGCCCAAATGTCAACTTGTGTACCCACCACTTTGGATAAATCCATTGTCTGAAGGGCCTTTTGATGACAAATTCGGTTGGGGTCAGAAGGCATGTTAAAAGATAAGAGGATGATTTAGTCTGCTCTGACGCCCAGTTACTAATGCTATCAGAGGAGGAGAAGGAAGCCGGTCATTCGGCAAAAATCCCGGGCAGTCGGCAACGCCTTGCAGGCCCTCTTGCTTGAAGCCCGCAGCTTCTGGATGCAGAAAGTCAGGACGACCAAGTCACTGTGTTTATGATGATGGGTGATGACGACATTGCGGATCCATCGTGGTCTTTTCAGCAGAATTTGCTTGCGAGCGCTTTATCAGTGGACGAGGAGGAAGACGATGGGGTAGAGTCAAGACCGCTCCCGCCCCAAAAAGGGAGAGGGCGGTCGCAGACATCCGCTGATTGATTCAGCCAGCCACGGGCAGCGCAATCCCGCCCCCTCGCTTTCGCCGTTTAAAAATTTCAGGACCTCTCAAGCCTGGGCCTTCTTTGAGCAAGCCCCTGATTCACCCAGCGATGTCATATGCCGCCTTTGCCGTAAAGATAAGTGAGGGAAGAACCTTAAGTGGTTAACCACCACCCAAAAATGTCTAGTCACATGTAGCGAATGCATGAGTTCAAATGGAAAGGGAACACTTGGCCAAAAAAGGCCAGACCGACGCCGGGCCTCCAACCACTGTCACACCCTCTGTCTCGCCTCCTCCTCCTCCGCCACCACCAAGCGTTCCTCAGCTGCCATGTCTCTCAGAGTCATGATCAGGGATCAGCCTCCGCTTCAGCCTCCACCGTCGCCAAGTACCACAGCACCACCAGGAGACCCATCCTACCCCTTCTCCTTCCGCCAGTTTGACGACTGCACACCATACAGTGGCCAGTCTAGCAGCAGCCTTCTGTCTTCCAGGTTTGGGAGCAGAAGAAACGCTTTAACCCAAACCATCCCAAAGCCAAGAACCTGAATGTCGGCATTGCCCGGCTCTTGGCCTTAGAAATGTTGCCTTTCCATGTGGTGGACACATATGGGTTCCGCCACGTCATAGCCCTTGCCTGCCCCCAATACCCGATGCCGAGCAGGCATTTCTTTGCCCGAAAGCCGTCCCCGCCCCGGCCAGCCAAGTGTCATCTAAATTTCAAGCGCGTTGTCTGCATCTGTGGCCGGGGAAAAGTCCATCTGACCACTGAAAACATGGACTAGTAAAACACGGCCCAAAGGGCCCCTATATCTCTGTGACAGCTCACTGGGTGAGCTGGGGTGGATATCTCTGGGGGTGACGGTGGCTCTCAGGCTCGGCGCACGCTCTTCAAAACCGCAGGGATGGTGCAGGGCTCTTTCCTCAAGGTCCTTGGTGGCATCACGTGCCAGAGAAACCAAGCCCTTTTGAAAATTAATCTGTCTTGGAGGGCCGTCCCCACACAGGTCAGGAGCTGTGGACGGCTCTCCGCAATGAGGGCCGAGCGCTGGTGGGTGACAAGAACCTTGTGCCAGGCAAGGTGGTGTGGGGAAAACGGGCGAAATTGTGGCCACCCCTTAAAATCGGTTGGTGGGCACTCCCTTGCCTGGCAATGTTGAACTGGGCGTCCCGAAATTTCTAAGGACCCCCGGGTTTGGCTGCCTGTGAAGAAGGCTGGGTCTGGTTGCACTTCGCCGTTCGCACCCCCCTTCGTCCGCCCAGCTGCGTTGCAGCGCGCTCGGCCCCCCCCGGAACGTTCATTTTTTGACGTGGCAACATTGGAATTCCACCCCCCACTGCTCCAGCGTTTTGGCAGCAGCGCAATGCTTAGCAGTACGAAGGCCATGGCCTGACAAGCAGCGGTGCGGACCTGGGGGGTTGAGCCACGAGAGTGGAGGCAGGTGAAAGGGTCTGCACCCTCCTTGCCCGTTTTGAAGAAGCCACCCAAAATGGTCAGTGCGGACCCCTGCCCCGTCAGCATGGTTGTGGTGATCTTAGTTCGGAACCCATCGTTGGACCCCCTTGAAAAACAGTCCCCCCGCGTGGGGAGGGACGGACACAGATGCGGGCACGGGCCTTTTCCTCCCTCAATCACAAGGCCCCAGTTTCACAAATTCATCGGTCTTCATTAGGCAGTGGTTCGGGGTCAGAGCTAGTGCAAGGTGGCGATCGCTCTCAGGGTGCTTTCATTCGGAAAGTCAGGGCTGTGTTGAAAAAAAAAAGGGGGCCAGAGGCAGGGAGGAGGAGGAGGTATTCCTAGCCACCGTTTGTTACCAAACCCCCTCCCTTGGGAAAAGAGGTTGGCGGGAATTTGAGGCGGGGAGGAAATGAGGAGTCAGTTTGTAGTGCCCCCCGACCCAGAGGTTGGGAAAAAACAAGGTCATCTTTTTCACTGAGTGTTGGATGCCCCAAATTTCCTCCAACGGGATCCTCGCTTTAAAGGGCCATAAAAAATTAACAAAATTTACTGGGTGGCCCCCTCCTGGTTTCCCCGGTAAAAAAACCAAAACTAAGCATTTTCCCTTTCCCAAACCCAAAAAAAAATAGAGAGAAAAAATGCAGGAAATGGAGACCTTGCTGATTTGATCAATGGAGACATCTTTTTGGTCTGTTTAAAACGTTCTTAAAATGTAACGGGGGGGAAAAAAGCCAGCAAAGTGACAGAGAGAGGCCAAGAGAATAGGGGCAGCAGCAGAAAGAGCAGGAAAGGGAGGGCAGAACCCTAAGGGGGAAACCTCTGGAAAATCTTTATTTACCACCTCCCCCAAGAAGGAAATGCAGGGCAACATACAAACCAGAAAACCAGCAAAGATAGGGTTCCCCAGGGACTATCTGCTTTCCCAACCCCGTTGTTTTTTTATTTTTTCCAAAGGCCCCTTTATGATTTCTGGGTATCCAAAAGGGGATGAAGGGCCCGAGCGGCTCCCCAAAGCCATGAGGTTTTGTCCTCCCCAAGCACCGGTCATTCTGAGGGCCTTCAGCACAGCGGGGGGAGTAATTAAGAAAAAGCATCCGGTTTTCCCCCAGTTTAAGGGTGGATCTTTTGGGTTTTATCAAAAATAAAACCCAGGATGGATCTCTGATGTGTTGTGGCCCCAATTGCCAAAGGGTCCCCCGTTAGTTCCCTGGTTATTTTCCATTCCTTCCAAACAGAAATGGCCCTTTAAAAAACTTTTTTTTAAAATGATCATTTTTATGAAATTTTATTCTCATTTCCCAAAAGTCATTTTGGGGTTTTTGCTGTGGGGAGACTGAAAAAAGACACCAAGGTTTCATGACAAAACCATATTCCATTTATCATTCATCTTAAAAATTTTTCGTTTGTAAATTTTTTGGGGTCATTTTGCCTCACAATTTTTAACAGGGGCCCTGAGAAGTCATTTTTTAAAATTTTTTTGGGGTCATGTTGTGTAGTACAGCAATAATTATTTTCCCTTTGGAACAGAAATGTGGTTTTTAAAGGGGATTTCTCCCTCACAATTTTTAACAGTGGTGAGAAGTCAATTTATAATTTTTTTGGGTAGGGCTTTAAAATGAGCAATATACGGTCCTATTCTAAAAAATGTTGTTTCAATACCGTGTTTCCCCCGATAGTAAGACGCTTTTACATTCTTTTTCCCCCCAAAAGTCCATATGTCTTTTTGGGGGGTAGTCTTATATAGGGCATATGGGGCCCAGCTTTTTGGCAGGTTTTGGGCCAGCTGTAGCAGGTATAGGGCCGCTGTAGGCAGGTATAGGCCAGCTGAGAAGGTATAGGGCCAGCTGTAGGCAGGTATAGGCCACTGTAGGAGGTATGGGCCAGCTGTAGGCGGGTATAGGGCCACTGTACAGGTATGGGCAAGCTGTGGGGCAGGTATAGGGCCCAGTGTAGGCAGGTTAGGGCCAGCTGTGGGCAGATGGGCCAGCTGAGGCAGGTATAGGGCCAGCTGTAGACAGGTATAGGGCCGCTGTAGGCAAAAAAACACTTCCCTGGCTCCCCGCTGCTCCGTCTCCCCGGCCCCCGCCCCCCCTCGCTGTCCGTCCCCCGCGGCCTCCTCGCTGCTCCGTCTCCCCGGCCCCCCCCTCCTCGCTGTCGTCTCCCGTGCCCCGCCGCCTCCCCCCTGCCCCGGCCCCCCGCGCTCACCCCGGCACAGGCATGCTCATCGGCCACGCTACGCTCACTTTCGGGGGGAGTCTTTCATTAGGCGACTCCCCAAAACCCCGCTACGTCTTACTTCGGGGGGTCTTACTATGGGGAAACCGGTAGACATTTGTTGTTCACAATTGTCAAAGTGGTCTGGGGCATGTTTTTAATTTTTGGGGGCATTTTTCTGTGACATGAGTATATACGGTTCCCCTTTTTTAAAAAAAATGTTGTTTTAAAAAGACAATTTTTTCTTCACAATTGTCCAAAGTGGCTAAGGGTCATGCTTTGAATTTTTTGGGGGCTTTTGCTGTGACGTGCCCTATACTACAGGGCCATTATAAAAAAAATGTTGTTTTTAACAGCATTTCTTCTTACAAAATTTTCCAAAGTGGTCTGGGGCATGTTTTTAAATTTTTTGGGGGGATTTTGCGTGACATGCAGCTATACTACAGGTCCTTTATAAATAAATTTTGTTTTAAAAAGACATTTTTTCTTTAAATTGTCAAGAGTGGCTCAAGGGTGATGGGCGTCGAAACGGAAAGGTAGGAAACCCGTTAAAAGGACACATATTGCAAAATGACTTGTTTCTGCAAAATCTTTAACTAGCTATCTCCCTGTCTGAACAACCCATTTTAAAATAATTAAAAAAAAAAAACAAAGAATGGTGGGTTCCATCCCATTTTAAAAATGTGTTTTCTTGAATTAAAATACAAAAAAACTTGCAGTACAAAATAGCTGTTAAAAAAATTTTCTGAATTGTACAAGGGGGGTAAAGGGAAAAATTGACCGATTTAGGGTTTTTCGAGGACGGAGTATGGGCCGGAAGAGAACAAAATACAGAACCCTTTCCCCCGCACGTTTAGTAAAATGAGAAAAAAATGCCCAAGAAAAAGGGCACCTGGGTGTAACAGGAGGTTAACCACCGTATTTCCAAGGAATCCCTTGGTCCCCATTTACGGGGGGGCAAGCGTACCCCGGGCTTGCTGTGTATGGGAAAGGGTGGAGTTTCCCCAAATTCCCCTTTGCACTCGCTTCGCACGAAGTTTTTGTTGCTGCGTCATCAGGGGATTTTTAAAATGCGTGTTTAAAATGACGGAAGCCCGCCCGGGCTCTAACCGCACCCATGTAACTCCGGCCCCGGGTCATGCTGTGGCACAGGACGGTATAGTCAAAGTCCGTGAAATAAAATGGGGTTGAAAGCTCCCTTTTTTTTTGGCACTTTTTAAACTGGGGGGCAGAAGGTTTAATGGGGCAAATGCGGTCAAGGCAGGATGTCAATGTCCAGTTAAAAAAAAGGTGGTGAAAGACTCCTTTTTCGGCATTTTTTAAAACTGGGGGTCAGAAG